>CABFWO010006073.1:0-14700 GCA_902155825.1 Timema genevievae
ACCCTCCGCCATCTCACGCACTGACTGTGCTCTAGTCACCAGTCTCGCCAACCTCACGCAATAAGTTTCAGTGAGTCTCTAACACAATGTAGTAAAAACTACCCACAGTTCACTAGACCAGGATTAGAAACCAATCCTCCCCCTCATCGGCAAACCAAAATAAATGAGCCTAACATTTAGACCACGAGCCCACTGTTGCGGATTGTTATAAGCTGATCTACTTTCTTTCATACCCGGACTAATATGCAGCAACCCATACAAAGGCATCAGTCTCATATAGTCTGGTTTCCTGGTGACGGGGAGATCAGGGTCAGAGTCTTGGCCAGATGTACTTAAAGTGTTTTAAAAAAATGGTTTCTCACTCTAAATCTACACAAATTCGGGTACATTTCCTAAAAATTATACTTTTATCATTTCTACATTGGTACAAATATGTCGGTAGTAAATTTTCTTTCATGATCTGTGAAGAGAAATTTGGAACCTAAAGCAAACCGACTTTAGCGAACACGAGTTTAATATGTATAGACATAATCGATAAAAGCGTCTCCTTTTGAATATTCGAGTTTAATTAGGAATAACCCGAAAACTTTACTTAAAGTTTGTTTGAATACAAACATTTTTAGCTAACGACCGTTTTATTTTAATGTGTGTGCGAGGAAAAGTTTCTTTAGTAGTAACTTTTTTTTGACCACAATTTTGCATCACAGAAAATAAAATCGAAATCTCACGTCACCAATTCTTTAGATATGTTAATTCTTATTTTATATTGTATCATTGCTTGTTTCAGCAGAGTATATATATATATATCTCATCTATATGTATATGTATTTTTATTAATTCACTGACCTGAGTGATCATTCTTAAGGTAGTAACTTTACATAGCAAGAATAGCACATCAGTATTTACTCTTAGAAATGGTAGTTGGTGGACCGTATGAAAATATTTTGACTTCCCTAGAGTTCAAACCCTCCTCAACACTTCATTAATTAGTAAGAATATTATTTTCGTTATCTTATGAAGATAAAATTTTCTACCGGTGTTCAATACCTAATGAGTTTTCTACTTCAGATAACATATTTTATTTTTATGTTTTCTGTTTTGTCTACTTGGAACGGGAAAAGAGTTGAAAGAAAATACGAGCCTACTGTTTTGTGTATTTAAAGATATTTTTAATTATTTTTTTAGAAACTTGACATCATTGTGAGATTAGCATTAATAATATTTTGATTTCATAATTTTTTATTTGTCCTGGTTCTGCGTCTTATTATCCATCTGGGAAGACTAAATTTTTACACTAATTGGATAGATATGAGGAATGTAGCATTTAGAAGAAATATAACAATTTTCCTTTTAGATAGAGGGGGAAAACCTTTTTAAGGAATGAACATCCTAAATACACCCAGGTATTATTAAAAAACACCTCATGCTCATCGGCGAACCAGACAAGACGAGATTGAAGTCTTTGTCCTCGTTCTCAATGGTAATTTATAGAGAATTACATACACTTTTAATCTTTTCAGGTCCAATCTGATTAAAACTGTTATTTTATTTCTACTACATAATGTCTAGGAGGATATGTTTAGAGAAAGTGCACTTGCATTAGCGTATATGAGATGTGAAAACTACAACGAACGTCAAGTCACACGTGAGAATTTACCCCTGTTGCACATGATCAGGATTCGAATGCCAAACTTCCTGTCACCAGAAATCCAGTTTTGAGTGAACCTGGCGGTGTGGACCGCCTGAACACCGGGGAGGCTACTTGAAATATTTTACCGCTATTTAAACTAAACCTTCCCGCTGACGTTCATTCTTTCAGCGTTTTCATTATTTGCAAGGAAAAGATCAGCTTACAAACTAAGCTCCAATTTTTATAGAAATACAGCTCGTCAAACTACTATTTATATTTCATCGTATTCATACGTCAAATCATGGGATCTGCAGATGTTACTTTTGATGGACAGTATCAATACATATAAAATAATATTCATTTTATAATAAAATGTTATCAATGTTGGGAGAAAACAACAATATACTATTAAGTATATCATATGAAAGGTGAAGCTTGGGGGATGAATTATTATCATTAAGGAAATCATCCGTAACTAAATCTTATTTGAGTAAATTACACATAGGTACGGGAATTTAGCCCGAGACCTTTGGTCAAAGGTCTCTGGTAGTCTTCCTTTCTCCAGGTGTCATTTTTCAATTAATTCTTTATCAATGCTGCCAGCCAAAAAGTTTGAACTTTCTAAAAGGCTCTTACTATGAAAATTGGACTGTATACTCAATTTATTGTACCCTTCAGATATCGACAAGCCCCAGGGGGGGGCCAGGATACTGTGACAAGATATTGCGCCAGCAGGCTCAGGATTGAGGTTATCACGTCTGACTCTGACAGCTTTGGTTTCGAACCCAAATGGAGGCATCGTGGATGGTATTCCCACAATATCCATTTGTGTCCTATCCTAGTCAAGTTTAATGAGGCAGTTTTTACCGAACTTTTTTTTTACGCTCTAGTCACAGGAAATAAGTTTCATTAACTGAAAATGGAATCAATGCTTTATTTTGATTTTTAATTCAATATATTTACCAGGTAAAATATTTTAAAATTAAAATTAACTCATCACCAAAAATGTTGGGTTACAATTTTTGGTTTGACACCTGTAGCCTCTATTTAATATATGTATTTCAAATACCCCATGGTTTGAAAGTTTGCCTTTATATATTTTTAAAGCATCTCACTACCCGTCCGAGTTATAGGCATTTTAACTATGCTAATATAATAGGAATAAGGAAGATACATTCTAGAATAAATTTACTTGAATTTGCATGGAAAGATAGAGAAAGTATGAAGCCATTAAGAAAAAAGAAACCACACAAAAAACCCTCAGTAAACTCAGCCGAGGTTTTGAGTCTCTCCCTGTCCTCGAAAAAATAAAAATATTAATTCCGCTTGCCGAGCTATGCGGGTTGTTTCCTTGAGATAGAGAAATACCCGCTTCAGTGGCCGTATGGTTTAACGCGCTACTCTCGCAGTAGATTAGACTGCCGACGATGGGGAGATTGAGGATCGAATCTTGGTCAGGTGTACTGAGTGTGGTTTTCCAAATTGGTTTTCCACTTTTATTCCGGCAAACTGCGAGTACACTTCCTTTAAATATAACCTTCTTAATCCCTAAAACCATTAGTACATGAGCGTGTAGCCTGAATGGGTAGTAGGACGCATTGTCATGAAAAAAATGAGATAGAGGAGAAAAATATAATCTGACGAATGAGTAGTTCTGAGATTAGAGGAATATATTTTGACTTAAAAAAATATTTGAGTTATTTGACGTTCACTTTCGGAACCAACTGATTATATTTATGACAACCACAATTTTTTTCTATAAAAAGTAGGACAAAATACATAGTAAAAGTGACTATTTTTTTAGAGTAGATAGAGAAAAAATAAATGAGGGAGTGAGAAAATAAAATAGTTGAAACTCAAAACTTTATTTTTATTAAAACTCACTTTTTATTAATAATTCAAGGAAAGGCTGAGTTACATCCAGTCGAATAATATCTAAAATAATTAGTTTCACCGTCGATTTCAAGAAACACATATTAATTTCAAGAAAAATTTGGTTCGTATAGAAATATAAATATTTATTTTTTAACTTTTTCTAAAAAGTTTCATAATTGGATAAAATATGACTGTTGAAAGTTAGCTGCTCATCACTTAAAACAAATACTTGACGATAAAAGTTCGAATAATACGTAACTTTAAAAGCAAAATGACTATAAGAGCCAATAATAGCTAATATCAAGAATCATTTTGAGAAACAGACACAACACCCAGACCCCGGCCGTTAATTCATCGCTCATTTCACCAATGATAACATTTTTGCCCATGTCAGTAACCAAACCCAGGACCCTTAGTCCAGTAAGTAGACACTACTGACTGAGTTAATGTATCGGACTAATTTAAAAAAAAAAAGCACTGTCTTCTTACCCGTTTAGGTTATACATACATGTACTAAAAAACGCTATTGTGTTAGAGATTAAGGTGGTTGAATTTAAAGGAAGTTTACCCAAATTTGATTGAGTAGCGAGTGGAAAATCATATAGTAAAATTCATCCCTATACACATAATTAAGATTTGAGCCCCAATTTCCCCATTATTGGCAGTCCAGTCTACTGTGAGAGTGATGCCTTAAACCAATCGATCACCGAAGCGGGTTTTATACAAGTTCTATTATTATTATTATTCTTATTATTATTATTATTATTATTATTAGCAACGCGTCTTACTACCCTTTCGGGTTATACGCACAGTCTTTTAAATGAATACTCACCATTGCGTAGAATTTTACTTCTGATGTCTAGCACAAATATTTCGAAAATAAACTAAATCATTGATGTTTCAAAAGGTGACTTTAGTTTTGAATAAAACTCGTGCAATTTTTATTTAAAACATATAATTATATTTAAAAGTAAATAAAACAAAGGTGACCACTGTTAAACAAACTAGTCACGCCAAAATAATACTTTATAAATGTCCCGGTATGCCATATAAGAGCAGCGGTGTCTCTTGCGCCCTCCACAACACGTACTGTGCTATCATTGATTGCTGTGCTTGTTGAAACCCTCTCGGTGCCAGGTACATTCTGGTACCCGTGACGTCTGGGTTGACGAGACGAGTGCGAGCTCAGAGTTGCCGCTCCACGAACTAGTTTTTTTAAAATATTAATTGTCATGTTTGATATCAAGGTTACTAACGACATATTCCAAGGGCGGGGAGGATGGGGGTTACGTAATTAGGAAGAAATGCACCAAAATTAGCAAACGGATCCATCAAATCGAAGAAAATAGTCAATTCATATAATTCAATTTTTTGTTTTATTCATGCAACAGACGTTCTATTTTCTTTCTGCTTTGCTTGGATGCTATAAATCAAACTATAGCATCATATTTACCTCTCTTAGCTCAATTTTATCGATCTTTTAGTGTCTTTAGTGATGGATTTAAAAATGATATTATTGAATTATTAAGATTTGGGTAGTCAAAAATAACAAACATATATTTTAATTAATAATAATAGTACTACTACTAATAATTATTATAAGTAATAATCTTAAACTTACGTATTTATTATTATTATCATTTATCAAAGTTAATGTATTTTAGCCAAAAAAGGTTACTTAACCTAATTATATGTTCAATACTTTCATTATAATTATATTTATTAATCTTTTTAACTACTTGTGGAACAATAGTTACACTTACAAAGCCAACATTGAAAATTGACTAAACAATGAGAATTTATCACATTACAAGGAGCAAATTGTTGGAAAGAACTGTTTCTTCTTCACAAACGTCATAATATGTTTGCTTTTATATGATCAATCCACGTGAATAATTTACTTCCAAAATTAATGCGACTTTATTTTAAATAAATGAAATGGATGGAATATACAAAACATGCTAATATTTATTTCTAGTATTGAAATTAAAATATAATAATTTTTGAACAACAACATTTTTTTTTGTTGCATTAAAAAACATGTTAGACAAATTAAAATGTGCTTAGCATTTCTATAACGGCCCATTGAGTCACCGGCACAGATATAATTCGTTTTGTTAATGCCGCTAGATGTATAGTAACCATGAAGAGTTGCAGCTTGTTGTTTTTAAGAATCCACTATGATTGTGTGTTTTGATCTAAACATTTATTTTTAAATTCATGTAATGTGACTGTTTCTTGTCAACATATTAGGTATAATTACCTTAGTTTTAATATTTTTTGTATGGGTGCTTGTGTTTTTTTGACTTAAGAATGAATTCTTAGTAAAACTTTTGAAATGACATATTAGTTTGAAGTTATTTATAATAAATGGAAAAAAGTCGAATAAAAAAGTTAAAATTTATTTGTGTGTCTTTGCGAACTGTTTTTCTTGACATTAATATTTGTTCCTTGAAATTGACGATGAAACTAATGCTTTTGTAGGTATTATTTGATTTTATTTATCTCAATGCTACCTTTAATTAGCAATTAAAAGTGCGTTTTAATAAACCATTATCTATTTAAACTTTTTTCTCTCTCCCTCTATTTTTTTATTCTATCTACTCTATTTATCCTTTTTTTCTAAACATATACAATGTCATGTTCGGTACGTTGTTTATCCTATATTTAAAAAAATACAAATTATATGAGAATATTTGTAAGATCATTCTGTGCGGTAGCATTTATTTTGATGTAAAATGATTTATAAGACACACCTACCCTTGAATGGATTCCAAATAAACGGAGCAAATCTTATCCCAATTATTGTGCTTGCTCTTTTTATTAAATAAAGAACTGTGTGCTTCTTTAATATTGTAATAAAATTTCCAAATAAAGTTAAAATATATTATAATTTTGTTGTTTTATTATTTAAAATAAATGTGTGGAATGTTCAAATTATCTTATTTCAACTTCGTTCCACGTGAAATGTCGCAGTTCTGGTAAATGGCTAAAAACATAGATCAATCCTTCCTTAGAAAAAATGAAGTTATTTCTCATTAGAAACACAAAAGAAAAATGTTGATTATCTTTTAAGCGGGTCAGCTTCAAATCTACGATTCTCATAGGATATACCTTGGTGTGGGGTTATTTCTCTTTAAGTAGGTGGAGGTATAACTGTTGGGTTTTATGAATCATATTAGGACCCTTTCTTTACATCTTTGAATTTACATTTTCTATTTCAACATAATGGTTAGTGGAGTAATCATCTATATGAAACTTACCCTACATTAACTTTTTATTTTTAGCACCACGGATTACTACCCGTTCGGGATTTTACGCTCATATACTAATTACGTTAATGGATTTAGGGATTAGGAAGTTTACATTTAGAGGAAGATTACCAGCATTTCATGAAGGAGGGTGAGTGGAAAACCATTTTGGATAAAGGTACACTCGATCGAGGTTTGAACCCCGACCTCCCTGTCATTGGCAGTCTAGTCTACTGTGATAGTAGCGCGTTAGACCACGCTGCCACCGAAGCGGGTTTACACTAACGGATCTAAGATAACGAGATGAGGAAGGCAAAGTTGAAGGAAACTAACCAACATCCAACAGGTGAGAGAGTAAATAAAAACACTGATGGGGCAAACCTTAGCTCTTCTCAGTGTAGATCAATATTTATGCCTAAAATTTCCGGAAAAAAGTTAAGCACGTTATCGATTAACTAAGTCTGCTGGTCTTCGATAGTTGTAGTTCAATGTTTATTTTGATAAATTTACTCTGAATAACAAGAAAACATATATGTTTGATCACATAAGAAAAGTTCAAAAAGTCGGGGTGATTTTATTTTATTTTTTATTTTTGTAATTATTATTTCACATACACTTTTTTGTTTAATATTACTAACCTTTGAGGTCCCACTCTTAGTTAACTCCGAATCAGTCGTATTTTATATAATTTCGCAACATATGAGCTTTGTCTGAAATACTGCCAACAGGAACAGATAAAGTCAACAAAGATGTTCAAATAAATAGCTATGTAAAATAAATCTTAATTATGAAAAAAAAAATCATTTGTTAGTATTATTTTAATATATTTATAAATATTATATTTCTACCGATATTTTTTAACATGTGGTCGTATGTAGAAGCAAGCTACAAATTGTTCAACCCCTGCAACTCTTTTAGTTTCAAACAAAAACAAAATCACAATTTTACAAGGGAAGTTTTAGCCCCTCTGGCACCAGAATGTGGGCCTGGAAGACTGTGAAACTTGTATAACCAAAAATGTTCCCCAAGGAGAGCTATTCGTATACCAAGTTTGGTTTTCTAATAACGCTTGTGTTGTTGACGAGTCCTTAATCTCAAACAAAGTTTGGTGAAATAAACCTATTAGTTCAAAAACTAAGTAGAGAAAATGCAGTAGGGAAGAGAGGCGGTTACAAAGTCACACATAATATCTAACTAAATAAGCGGTTCTTTTAGTTTTACATAAACATATAAGGAAAAGGTAAAAAAAAAAGACTGGCTTTTTTTTTGTATTTTTATGATTATTATTTTATAGACACTTTATCGGGCTATACACCAACTTTTTTTAAATCAATATTATCGTTAAAATAAAATTTTCAAATTCCACAGTTAATCAAACCAACAAAAAATTCACCTCAAATTAACTAAATTTGATCCGCACGATAGGGCCGTAAATTAAAAGAAATGATAATAATAATCTCAATTGGTTTGCTAATGAGGAAAAAGGTTGGGGTTTGAGTCCCAACATTATGTACTGATATTAATTTTTCTTAAATGGTTTCCCACTCTTCCTCCACGCAAATCCGGGTACATTTTCTCTTATTATACCTTTATCATTTCTATATCGTTAGCGTTGCAAAAAAAAATTGGTCAAACTTTTAAGATTATAAAACTAAGTCAGGCATAAATTAATAATTATGTGTATAAAATATATAAATAGGCATGCAAACTTATACAAATTCTTATTTTATGGTGGATCAGATATCTTATTCTGCTATTAGTGTATCATAATATTTTATTTAAATGTATTTCCAGCCCAAACATTGTATTAAAGCCCACTAGACATAATAAATAAACCTAATAATTTATACTAATGTAAATTCAATTAATACCAATCCAATATTTTTAAAATGACAATTTATGAAAATATTTATTATTGACTAATAAATTTGAATGATTTTTAAAATGAGCAAAGTATAATTTTCAAACACGTTACTCTATCATTTTCTTTTCAATTCTATCTAATTTTATTCAAATTAAAATTATATTCTGTCACATAAGAGGTCAACATACAGCCATACAGTCTTAATTAAATCTTTTAAATATGAAGTAGACTAATTTTTATCATCAACAATTGGCTGATCGGGCTGACCGAAGGGGAATAACACGGTGATATAACGTATTAGTGACGTCATAGTACTGTATCCTATGCTAAGAAGAGTCAATGTACAAAGGTGAAGGTGATTTTGTTTTGAACTGTTACTCTACTAAATTATGCAATGTTTGTAAGCTAAATGTAACTACAGTTGAGTCCCGAATATCCGACCGTCTATTATCTGACATTCCGTTTCATCCAACATATATAACGTGATATTAGCGTGACCTCACCGTCAAGACGTCAATCACCAATGTTTTAAACAGTGAATTTTGCGTGTAACACACTATAGTATACTTAAAGTAAAAGTTTCATTTAATTGATTTAAAATCCTTTGTTCTGTTTGCATGAATAAAATAATAGTTTTGTAATTTATTGCTTAGTATAAAATATGAAATAATTATTAATCCTTATTTAATATCTACTCTGAACTGTCATTTAATTTTGATTTGTTTCGTTCCATCCCCTTCTCTTGTTTCCGTACTATCCGACATTTCGTTTATCCGACCATTTGTCTGTCTCTTTTAGGTCGGATGGTAGAGACTTTACTGTATTGTCAAATCGCAAGAAGAAGAACCCTATTAGACAGCTAATAAAAGCTTACCAGGACAACAGAACTGAGCTTCGATATCCAGGTTAGAGTTCGATCATGGTCAATTAATTTTAAATTAAACAGCATATCTGTAAAACACTTTAATTCAATTACTTTTCTTTATTTTAAGCAATTTTATTTTACATTTACACAAAGAAAAGGATTGTTTTTATTTGTCCTAGTAAATAAAATATTTTTAAAAAAATACCTAGAACTTTAAAGCGAGTATAATAACATACCACATCCCGTGTATGCTATATAATTTTCAAACTGAGGATTAATTTTTTTATTGAAATTAGCTTTTTTAATTATAATTGATCTCTGTAGGTTTAGGTTTCCGGAAATGTAGGGACTATTATCAGATAATAATAATCATCCACACATATGTAAATGTCTGAAGACCTACCTGGAAAAAAGTTTCATTTATCTCCTACGTGCTAAGAGCCCATGAACATTACACGGACTGATTATAAAAGGTTAGATTTGTTTTGTAAATATCTCGTCGTTAATGAATACTATACATCAACGTAATAATTTATATGATTATTATTAAAATACTTCCAGACCATAACGGGCTATCCATTAAACTACATGACAATTTTTTCTTACATATTTTGATCCCCCGACCCCAATGTAACACCAAGCAGACATTTATCCTGACCCTTCTCTCCCTTCAGCCTGTGTTACGTAACTTTTCACATCTAGCGTGAGTGTCATTATTTAAGGACGTTGCCTGCATGTGACGTCACGACAAATCAATATAGGATTTCTTATATAAATGTATTTACGATTTACTTGGCGAGTTTTAAGGTTATGATATTGAAACAAAAACCATTAGTTCTTAATTAACTCTAAAATTAGTATTATAGTGTCACAGCATTATGTTTTTGATATTGACGAATTTTTTTATATGTAAATCGTCTACAGCTCAAGATATTTGGATTAGTCACGAAAATGTCCTGTAAGAATCTTCCTGCCTCGATGTAGATTAAAAAAGTCCGTGGTAGCATATTTTTATCTAGAATAGTAAACAAGACAAATGTAATTTTAAAAAACAAGTCAATGTTGTTAAGGCGAAAAATGTAGAGTGAGTGTGTAAACTCGTCAGAGGAAGAAGGGAAGTGTTTTAAACCCATAGGCAAGAGGCCTCACAGTGTGAACTACTCGTTTTCTTTTTTTTCTAACTTATTCAGTGGTGTCTAAGTCTAGTAGAGATTAGAGTGTTTAGGTGAGTTGAATTAAGACGCAACCCGCTTCGAAAGATAGCGTCGAAAATCACTAAGTATCAACACCGTCGTTCATAAGGAAGCTTTTGTGATATTAAAAGAGGGACACAGATTCAACACCACCCAGAATCTAATGCTATTTATAAATATGTTTACTAACAATGAAGACATGAACAGTTATATTTTTTCCCAACAAAATTTAAGTATAAGATATGTGTTACGTAATACTGTGATGTACTCAAACAACCCCTCCCCATGTAACATCATTTAGATATTAGAGATCCCCCAGTCCCCTTCTCAACAACGTTATGAGGTGTAATCTATGTTCTAATAAGCTTCCTCTTACTATTTTTTTAAATTTCCTATATGTGACCAAATGATCAGTGACCAAATAGTATAAGGTGTCACTCTTGTGTCAGACTGGTCTGCTGAAGGCGGGGACTTCGGGGTTCTAATACCTGTTGGATTTACTAAGGTTTTTCTTTTACTAAATAATTTCCCAATCTCCTTCCATACAAGTATGGGTAGATTACCTCTAAAATACTTCCTTCCTCATCCCTACCCCATTAGAGAGATATTCGTGTGACCTGAACAGGTATTAAGACGAGGTGATAGAAAAAAATAATACCATAGCTAACAGCATGTGATTTCGCATCTCTCTACTGGTGGTTTCAGCTCGCAGTTCGACAAGACCAAAAAAAAAAAAACCATCACTAAACAAATAGAATATACCCTCATTATACCCTTATTACTTTGCAAGTTTTTCCATTGATGTAGCTTTAAATGCTCCATACTTACAGGTGATGTGTTTCTACTTAATTCATTTGAGAACCTTATAGTGAAACAATGACTAGGACTATCATGAAATAATCAGTGAAGTTGCTACAACCAAATATTCGAAACTCACTCACATGGTCATAGTTTCCATTCTTAATATTTGAATGGTTAATATTACAAACACAAAAATAATCCCTTAAGTAAAATGGTATTTGCATCGAGAGCAGTATCTCTTTGTGACCAGTTAGGGTTTCTCTGACAAAACTCAGTGGTTCCGTGATGTTAAGAGTAATCTCGACTATAATATCGACAGTTAGTTAGTTAAGAAAAAACATGTTTTTAATGTGCCTCATAAATTTAATATCGAATTTACATAAAATGAAAAAATTAATTCCTGTTTTGAAACTATCCAATTTTTGTTCAAAGTATCTATATATATATATATATAGATATATATATATAGATATATATATATACATCCACTACAGTTTCCAGCCTGTGGTCTGGGTCAGTTTTTATTCAAGCCATATACGTTATTTTCCACTACCAGCTTGCTAGGCCTGTCATAGATTTGTAAGGCTTATTATATAACTTAAGACTAGGACAGGCACAACATCCAGTCTCTTTCTTACCTTTAATTTATCAATGTGAAAGAGTAAACCCATATTATCATCAATCATAAATTTTTCTGCCATAATGAGAATCGTACCCGGGACCCTTAACTCAGTAGGCAGCCACACTACCAACTGAGCTAAGGTGTCGGACTTTATATATATATATATATATATATAAGTCCGACTCCTGTAATATATATATATATATATATATATATATATATATATATATATAATACATTTAATTTAAACAAATTCAAACCACAACTGTTCAATCTACCAGTGTAAGACAATTTTATAAACAAACACGCCTTTTCAGATGACATTCTGATGGAGTTGTAGTAGCAATATATATATATATTTAACATCTCAAGAGGGTTTTGAGCTCTAATCGTTAGGCTTCACGCACCGACCGCATTACTTTCGCGCATGCATCTGCATTTAATTATTGCTGAAAACATTTTACCTTCTCTAACTGCAACATCTTCACAAGTCCCCATGTTAGTTATTTGTTTTGACAGTAATTACCATGAAACTGAGCTGTTTACGTGGTAGTAGTTGACTTAAGCTTAATTCAATACGGAATTATGTAAGAAAACATTGCTAATGTGTAAGGGGAATTCATGGCGTCATTTTGTAATGTAACTAAGTAAGCTTGCGGACACAAGCAAACAGAGATAAACCGCGAAAATTTAAATCGTACCAGATATCTTATGACAACGCGAGCGTCTGCTACTGTCCTGGGACTGTACACAAATATTGGCACAGCAGCGTTAATCAGCAGGTATCCGTAATTTCCGCTGAAAGAACAACTTCTCCCTATCAACAATCTCGATGTAAAATATCTCGATCACTATATTTCGATGAAGATTGTCATCAGCAGGTAAGCTTAATAAATTGAAGTTTCCAACAAACTCCTCATGAGAGGATCATGGACGAAGACGAGCTTTGATGTGTGTTCGTTCCTGTTATCGACAAACATGTACGTACCTTGAAGCCTTTCACGCCGGAAATTTATGTCACTATGGTTTATGTAAGAAAGAGGGGCCTTGACAAGTAAAGACAAGTAAGACAAGTTATACAGGTAGAATAATAACTACGTAAATATTTTCTTTACAGTCAAAGGCAGTGGTTTCCAAACTTGATTATTTTACGATTCACTTAAATTCGGATACATATTTGGTGATCCACAAAGCTTCATAAGTTGTTATTTTTATTTCTTGAACAAAATCTCACAAATATAATGTTTTTTGTTTAAGAGTACAAACAATTTTATTTTTGTATTTTATCATACAACAATTTTTGACAATTTTAGTAATAAAAAAAGATATGCAGTACAAATAAAATAGATATTTGGTAATTTGTAAGTTTTAATTTTGCAAACAGGTAGTTGATAATAATATTTTAAAATTAATATGATAGTTTCAAGATATTATATCTAAAACCTCTATAATTTTTGACACAGTCAACTTGGTTGAAAACTAAATAATTGAAGATATTAACTAACTAAGCCAAACAAATCATTGTGCACTCAATGAAATAATCGTTTTTCCATTTACTTATATATTTATTACAATGACCGGTTTCAATGGTTCTATTCTTTGAAACGATAGTGTTGTCAGATTGAAAATCTAGTTGTTATCGAGTAAATGTCATTCAATTGTAAATCGACTCACAATACGATAGAAATAATTCAAAATTAGCATTATTCTATTTCAGCCTACGGCTTGAAATGTCATGACTTGCGACCAGGGCCGTTTTAAGAAAATGTGAAGCCCAGGGCAGCAAAAAAAAATCTAAGGCAGCTAGCTAGTGAGTTTTCTCGCAATTTTCGAAATTAGGGGTACTAAGCTGGGCCTACTAGTCTTGATGGCTTTGAGATAGCTCTGCCGATAATGTTAAACATTTGAAACTACAGTCCCTTCAACAGGGAATACAAGAAAGAGAATGGTTCTCTCATACAAAGTTAGTGTGACAGGATCAAGATAAGCAAAGGAATTGTTTCGGGCTAGCTCGGAAATACCAGGCCTGTAATCTGTAGAAAAACCACCTCTGCGCCCCAACAAGATCAAAGTTAACAAAGCCACTACCTTCGGGTGCCGGTAAGCGGGGTTTTCAACTCGACACCTCTCATGCAAGTAGCCTCCCTATGATCAGACCATGCCTCCTGAACTTCTGTTCGCCATAGCGGCCTCAAGTTCCAATCTACTTTTATATTTTACCAAGGCATTACACGATAGAAGAAAAGGGGGTAGCTCGGAGTGTAGCATCGGATGGTCAATAAAATACACAACTGCTATATCGATGGTTGAACCTTACCCCATTTGTCCGTGATTGGAGGCGACGTGGAAGAGCGACCTAACTTCTGCTATGCACACCTTCCTTCACCCGAGAGAAAAAGTACACTGACGGAGCGAATTGAACGGCGATTTAGCGAACCCCACGTGTGGGCTGGGCATGCGCGGTTATAGTTATTCTCTTCTAGATTGTGCCAGAAAAAACCACCGGTCTCCCGAGGCACGTAGAAATGCGCATAACATTGTTCCTTGATATTCCAGAATCTTTCCCCTCTTGCTTACCCTTCTTGCCCCTCCTCTTTGT
>CABFWO010006073.1:22645-39038 GCA_902155825.1 Timema genevievae
CACATTCACAAGTTGTGATTAATACACGTCTTGTCAGAGGTGAAGGAAGGGTTTGGCAATCAGATAAATCTGTGCCGGGACCGAGGGTTGAACCCCGGACCCCCAACACAGAAAGTCTTGACACCTTACCCCTAGATCACCAGGTCATCCTTTAAAGCTAGAAAGTTTGGAATTTAAAAAGAGAGGGTGGGAAATGGCTAATAGAAAAAAAAACTTTTCGGTATGGTAGAAAATTTGAATTATAAAGAGGCAGACAAAAACTAATCTAAAAATAAACAGATACAAAATTTAAGATTATTTTAGATGATCAAGTGGTCAGAGCTATGGACAAAAAATTCCTTGGTTTGATCCCCGGCGCGCCTAAAATTTATCTCTGAAGCAGTGGGTCTGGAACGGGGTCAAATTGAGTCTCGTGAGGACAAATAGGAGCAACTTGAATAAAGAAGTAGCGGTTCTGGTTTAGAAAACTGCGGCTAACTGCTGGAGGGCTTGTTATGCTGACCACATGACACCCTCTATCCTCAAAGGTTGGCACTATCGTCGCTAACAGCTGCGGCCGCTCGGTCAGTATAGATCCCTTGCGTCCACAAACAATCGAGTCTTTTATGATGGGATCCACTATCATAATAATACTTAGCACCGCGTCTTACTACCCGTTCGGGTTATACGCTTATATAATAATTACGCTAATGGGTTAGGAATTGAGAAGGTTGAATATAGAAGAAGTTAAACCGCATTTGCGTGGAGGGAGAGTGGAAAACCATTTAGTTAAAACCACCCCAGTTCACCCGAGCGAGATTAGAACCTTGATCTTCCCGTTCTTGGCAGTCTAGCTCAACACGAAACTAGCGCTTTAGCTAACTATGCCACCGAAGCAGGTGATCCACTATCGTTGCGATTATAAAGCTAAAAATCGAAGAAATCATTATTGCCTAACTAGCAGCGACCTAGTAATGAAAATAAACAAATTCTGGTGACATAATTCCGAGACCAATGATGCTTTATGAAAAACCACTAAGCTTGTTATTCAATATGTTTCTGTAACAGAGTATATTATTTATTAATGCTTTTTGGTGAGCTGCGATGCTTTCTTTCCCAACATATTTCTGTAACAATGCCTATTAGTTCGTTTATATTATTTTATGATCGTGCTTAGGTAAAGATTACGTTGTTAATAGATTACGTTTGATTGGTGCACTCGGTTTGTGGACAAGGTAATAATTTGTCTAAATTATTTAATTCATTTCAATTTGTCAATTATCATGATTGGTTTGTAATTGCCTTACTAGCTCAAGATTTTACAACGAGGAACTATCAAAAAGTGGGTAGCTGAATGATGAATATTTTAATTTGATATAGTCTTGGTGCTGCTTAGCTCAAACGTGTTAAGAACGTGTCAAACTGCTAATATAATAAACTTATATATAAATTATTTATATTATTTGATGTATTTAACGTGTACTTTTTGAACAAACTGTATGATTTTATTAGCACAAGAACTATAAACTAACTTAAATTAATCGGCAGTCTAGTCTAGTGCAAGAGTGACGCCTTAGACCAGGCGGCCACCGATGCGAGCTATGACTATTGACACGATCACTGTTTTTATCCGAACTCTGGGAAAAACTTTTTTTTTTGCCACGTTCTAATATTATTTACGTGCTACTTGCAAACATTAATCACGCTGATGAGATGGTAATGAGTACGGTAAATATTTAGAGAAAATGTACCAACATTTGCATAAATCATTTAGGAAAAAATCCAATACACCTGACTGGGTTTCTAATTCCTATCTCTCCCGTCACCAGTAATCGAGTATAACACGAAAGCTACCCCTGATGTTCGTTTAGAAAAGTCGATTTTAATGTAAAATTTCTTATAGAAAATATCATTCATTCCTAATGAATATGTATGGGCTATACACAAAAATGAATCAAGGACATTTTGCTAAAAACTTCATCCCACAAACATAAGATTATCAATTTTCTTCGAAGCTTACAAACATATTTTTTACTAGATTTTCCTTCTTCACGAATTGTAGGGCAGGTAGACCAACGACAAAAAAAAAGTACATTAATAAAAAGTTTCATAAAATATCAATAGGCTGTCGGAATTATTTTTAACAACATGCATTGATAATAAACGCGAAGAACCTCTAGTCTGGTTGGTCGGGGTGCAGGAGGTGATGTCAATGTTTAAATTTCATCTGGGTGTACTGAGGGTGATTTTCTTTCATGTTTTCCTCAATCTCCCTCCACACAAATGCAGGTAAATTTTCACAAAACTACATATACCATATACTTACCCAATTAGTATAATTGAATATAGGTAATCCGGACGGATAGAAAGGTGTGGAGAGCGAATAAAAAAAAGCTTATGGTTACTAAAACTTAAACATTTAAGATGATACAATAAATTTGTTATTGTGATGACCACTGGTCATGTTATGGGGTTGCAGGGCCGTAGAAACGAGGGTGCAAGAGGGTTTGTGGTCTGCAATTTCCAAAAAAAATTGAGATGGGTGCTAAAGGTGTCATTTTGGGTGCAGAATTCACCTTTTGGTTGCCGAAGGTGCGTGTTAGGGACACTCACTGAGTATGTAATTTATACCAAAGCAGTTTATAATAAAGTTGTCTTGCACGTGTGCTAAGAACACTGTAGAGCGTGTATTATAGTTTCTAAAGGAGCAAAACCTCACTTTTAAGGAAGCCACATGTTCATTTTGGCCTTAGCCCCTCCCCTTGGACTGAAAACGTTTCTAAGCCCCTGACCCATCCCTTCGGCCATTTGATAGACCCCTGCTATTCTTTTGTGGAACAATCACCAGAAATAACTAGTTTTATCATTTTTAGTTTAGTACATCATTTTAGTTACAAATATATTATAAACTATGTAACTATTGACTTTTTTTTTACATTAGAATTGTGTACCACCGAATCAAAGAATTAATATAGTACAGTGACTAAATCGTTGTTACATTAATTTAGAATAGCCTCTGGTTATTTTTCTGAAACATTTTTGTTCACCACATATTACTACTCGTCTGATTTATCCAGATATTTACACTAACGAGGTAAGGATTAGGAAGAAGGAATATAGTGAACATCTGCTTGAAAGTAGAGTGGAAAACCATGTAAGAAAAAATACTCTCACTACACCATGCTGGAATTCGAAAACTGGTCATCAATGGAAAACTAGACAAAATAGACTTAAACATTTTTCCACGTTCTCACCGGTGCGGGTCTATACTTTTTTTTAATATGTAATTATTTTTGTTTTGTTAACAAATTTAAGAGCAAGTAAAATTCAATCAAAAGCGCGCAGCATGGCAGCGAATGAGTAAATCCTGTTCTTTGTTGGAATTGTTCTTGGACAAAGCAATCTTGAATAAAGGCCATGGAAACAAAAGGAATGCTTTTCCAAACATACCTTGCACACAAGTAAAATTTTATCAACATTGCACCGAAATCACCATAAATGTTTACATTTAATTTTATTTCTACTGTTCTTGCGTGGGACTCATCAAATTCACCTTTCTTTAGGACAAAAAAAAAACAACAATCAACTATCTCTCGCTTAGGAACACAGGCTCTGCTTGTTTGGGTTATTGATCTGTCACAGAATAACACCATGAATAAAACTCGCCTTATCTATATGTTCGTAATTCAAAACAAATGAGTGTTGGGACACTGGAAACTCATTCTTATGGCAAGCGAAACAAATAGGCTTTGTTCTCCGCTTTACGAAAATCTTGTAATTTCCCCATTTATATTTTTTCCAATTTTTTTCGATTTCCATTTCACCACTAATCCTTTCCCTATTAAACCTACCTATTGTTCTCACTCGCGTAAAGTTGATGTTTACAAAACCATACAAGCCTCCCCAATAGGTCAGTGACAATCCATAAACCGTATATGACACTTTGCAGAAGTTTTTTTTAACTTAATGGAAAATAAATGGTTTAGCATAATTAAAACACATTTGTAACATAATAGGTTTGTGATATTTTAATTTTATCTATCTAATTATGACTATAACTCTTTTTAATTCTAGATATTACAAGGTTTTAATAACAATATTATCCAACCTAACAAAATCTAGCCTTCTCATTGGTAGACATATGCAACGATAGGGATTTTAGCACCACGTCTTACTACTACAAATTCGGGATATACGCTTATATACTAACTACGCTAGTGAGTTAGGGATGAGGTAGGTTAAATTCAGAGAAAGTGTATTCACATTTGCGTGGAAAAAGAATGGGAAACAATTTAGGAAATACCACTCTCAATACACCCGATAGGGATCGAACCTTGATCCCTCCATCGTCAGCAGTCTAATCTACTGCAAGAGTAGCGCCTTGACCATGTGGCCACCGAAGTGTGTTATGACATTTTAAAGAAATGGATAAGTATCCGAGTGGAAAAATGGTGGGAAACCACGATGAGAAAAAAACACTTTTAGCAGTTCGATGAATCGAACAACAACTACGTTTGTAAAATCCATTCTATATTATTAAATATATCTACCTGACCTGTGTGTGTAAGGATAGGGCAAAAGAAATAAAGAAAATTAAAATGTTGTTAATAAAATAAAGTTATAGTTTAAAAACACACAAATATACTACGTTCTTTTTCGGAAGGATTGGCTTGGCTAGAACTTACGAGATGAATTACATCCACCCGACCTAATTACAAATACATCATACAATACTAATTTTGATTTTACGAGGCGATTAAACTGGTATAAAAAATAGTTACTATTAATAAGTGATATATAGAGTAATTAAAGCTAGGATAGATCACAATCAACAGTAAATTTCATTTGTTTATACAAACATAACAAAGGCAATAAGTATATTTTGATGACATTGTTATTTATATTATTATAAATTTAAATCAAAATTAAATCCTCTTATAACTGATATAAAAAAGTTACATCCCAGATATGCGCCTCCCAATCCATAACGTTGGCCAGAAAGTATTGTCCCATTTTATCAAGTAATAAGGCACATACCACAATACCCAATTCAGTGCCCTCTTATTTATTTTTAAATGTATACTGTTTATTTCACTTTAACCTAAAATAACCCAATCTATGTTCACCTTTTACTTTCTCACTACGTTACAGGTAGATAAAGTATAATGATTGTAAAAAAAAAAAATAGAACTTGAGATTTTGATGAATGTCGACGTTTCATGATCCCCCGAATCCGAAAAAGTAGTTTTAGCAATGCTTCTGTCTGTCTGTACCTCGTAGTAGAGCCTAAACTATTTTAACGATTGGGCTAAAACTTGGTATTTAGGGTTTTAATAGGGTTGCCCCAATGGATTTTTGGAATTGAATATTTAATCCTAAAACTAAGGGTAGTTTCCAGAAGGGTGAAAAGAGAAAAAATCAATTTTATCAAAAGCGGTTCTGACTATTTTGATTAAATTTCATTTCCAAGCATTGATAAATATTAAAAACAAAATGGCTACTCTCAATTTTTCGTCAAAATGATTTTAAGGGCTCCGGTCTAATGCGTAAATTCTAGTTTTTTTATCGTATCTTTTTAAATCTTTGAGACATGAAATTACTTATCATTGCAAATATGTAGGTCAATTTATAATAAAAATCTTTTATTTGAAACCTATTTTTACAAAACCAATAATTTTCAATCTATACGCAAATCTGTATATTTATTAACTTTACAAATATTAAAGGTAAAGTATTGTGACCGTAAAAAAAATTATAACCCAAAATGATGACGGATGTCCACGTCTCATGACCCCCCGAACCCTAAAAAGAGGTTTTTGCATTGCCGTCTGTCTGTGTGTCTGTTTAACCCTAAAATAAATAGTAGTTTAATAAAGGGCGAAAAGAAAACAATTAATTTTCTCAAAATAGGCTCTAACGATTCTGATTAAAATTCGTAACTAGGCGTTGATTAAAATTATACATAAAATGGGTATTTTAATTTTCCCATAAAAATAATTTTAGAATACTTTACAGAAGTGGAAATTTCCCTATCTCCGCAACTATTGGAGATAAAAAATAACTTGTCATCGCAAAATTGTAGTACTATTAAAAATAAAAAAACTTTTATTTGAAATATTGTTTTATAAAACCAATAGTTTCTGAGATATTGGAAAATATATTAATACAATTTTTTGAAATAAATAAAATGATAAAATATTAGTAAAATGGTAGAGCGCAAATAAAAATAAAAACCCTAACACATATTTACACACACTTCGATATTTCTACGCTATTATAGCATATTCCTTCAACCACAACAAGGCTCTCAACCCTGTGACAAAACAGCTTGCAAAACCTGCCAAATACATCATCCAGCAGCCACTTGCTCTAGCAACATCACCAACTCCATCTATACCATCAAAGGCAGTCATACAAGTGAGTTCAGTAGCCTAATTTACCAACTAGAATGCCAACAATGTACTACACAATACGTTGTTCTCACCACTGAAACTTTACGCAAATTAATGAATGAACACCGCCATTTATTAACTTAAAAATGTAATATGCTATAATAGCATCGAAATATCGAATTGTGTGTAAATATGTGTTAGTGTTTTTACTTTTATTTGTGCTCTACCATTTTCCTAATATTCTGGCATTAATTTATTTCAAATTGTTTTTGCTCATACATATTAATACAAATTTTTGATCTTTAGTTGTATAGAGATATTACTTAAGTTTTAATGCAATACGTCTCTTTTACCACAAAATAATTAAATCTCTCAAAAAGTTGATGTTCTTTTTCCTTTAACTACTTAGGGGAAATATTTGTACAGCAATTAACTATTTCTATCATTTTAGACTCAATAGCCAATATTTACCTTTTTCATTGGTCTACATTTTTAATGATGAATTTAATATCAATGCTATAACCATAAGATGTGCAACTCCTAATATAATGTAGAAAATAGCTCGGGTTTGCTAGTGAATATTATTTCGTTTTACAAATATTATGAGTTTTGGCTAAATATCTTCATTTTTAAACAATGGAGTGAGAAAGTCCATGCGGAGTTCCATACTATTTGTGTGTGTGTGTGTGTGTGTGTGTGTGTGTGTGATATAAGCTATGTTTATGAAGGTTCTATTACTATTTAGCTTTTATTAAGAGAATATTTATTTGTTTATTATAAATTCAAAGTTTGTAATATTTTGTTTGATACACTGTACTTTGTTTTCCTTTGTGTACCTTTTTGTTCATATTTTAGCTTTGCTCTAAAAATTTCTGTATTGAGGCGGAGAAACCATTAAGGTGAATTTAAAAAAAATCCCCAGATGGGTCCGGCTGGGAAGGGTACCGGGCAATTAAAATACCAGAGGCGGACCAACTAGTGAAATTCAAACCATCAAGAGTGGAAGTGTGTCTAGAAATAGTTTTAGGATCCTAACCGGATAGTTATTTTATAAATTAAAGGCATAAATACCAAAATAAAGAATAATATTGTAAATTGAAACCCAACTCTGACTAAGTTATCAGAAGCCGAGTTTTATCATAGAAAAAAAATCCCCAGATGGTAGGATGATGTGAGAATGATGATTGTGGAAAGAAGAGAGGATCTACAGTTTAACGTGGGTTCCGAACCACGGCGGGGGCCTGGAATTCCACACATTCACAAAGGGTGAAAGCACACATTTTACCAGAGGTGAAGGAAGGGTTTGGTAATCAGATAAATTTGTGTCAGGGCCGGGATTTGAACCCCGGACTCCTAACACTGAGGTCTGACACCTTAACCCTAGACCCCCAGGTCACACACAATCCAAATATTAAAGGTACAATATTGCGGCTTGCGAGCCAACAAGAGACAGAAACCTTAGCCCTTGAACATAAAAATGGTCGAGGAACATTACTTTAAACCATAGAATATTAATATCAAACATTGTTTTGCGTAATTACCAAATCACACCTGCTTCAGTGGCCGAATGTTCTAAAACACTAAGGTATAGATGGGCAAACTACAGCCCACGGGCTAAATACAGTCCACCGGTGTGTTCAATCCAGCCCGTGGGATAAATAATTTATTTGTGTTGCTTTGTGAAGCAGGATTTTTTAAACACAACAAAACTATATTTATATAAAACCGTGCCAAAATAAACTTTCCAAGCTTGGTAATTCATCCCGAAAAAATATAGTATGGCAAAGTTTGCATTCTCATATTCATACCAACAAGTGTTTTCAACCATGAAACTCAGGAAAAGTGATCTTAAAATTAAGCGTGTCTACAATTTTTTTTAATGAATTTTTAGGAAAAAATTGATGAATAAAAAAATTTTTGCCTGCAATTTTTTTTAATTATTTGGTCCTCTTGTAAGTAAGTTTGCACATCCCTGGTCTAAGGCATCACTCTAGTATTAGATTGACCTGCTGAAGGTGGGGATAAATGGGTTCGAATCCCGGTCGAGTCTATTGAGAGTGTTTTTCCTTGAACGGTTTCCCACTCTCCTTCCACGAAAATGCCTGGAGATTACCTCTAAAATGTTTCAGCTCCCTGAATTTTCTTCTTCCCTTCAAGTCATCCAACATTTGAATCCTCATTTTCCTAAGCTCCTCTTTCCCTCAACTTTAGTCTACTTCTATGACCTCATGTACAATACAGTTCCTCTTAAGGATGTGTTCGATCCAATTTGATTTGCACTGAATAATCACATTAAAAATGGTTCTCTTCTCACCCACTCTTCTTAGAACTTCTTCATCTACTTCATCTACTTCTTAAAATATTCTGGACTTTTTTTTACGAATCATAAAGTTCCAGAAACTTACTATGATGTATTTGTTTGTAGTTTATTGAAAGTTTAAACAAAGATTAAGATGGCTTTTATCTCATCAAATTTTTTTACTTTCTTATCGATGCTCATGAGTAAACATTAATAAATAGCTGAAACCTCAATGGGTGTAACTAAAGAATTAGATCTCTTGTAAAGTAAACCAATTGGAAAAAGTGTTATTTACATGACATAACACATAGCCTACATACTATTTTAAACAATGAACCTACTAAACAGTAAATACTTTGAGTTTAGTATTAAAAACTTGCTATAGAGTTCCAATTTGTTATTTAATAGTCTGATCTATGAAATCGAATATGTAAGTCTTTACATAGTTTTGAAAATGTTGAATCAGCATTAAAGTATTTCTCTAATCCCATCACAACAATGCATCTTTAATATTGCAAAATATAAAACAAAACTAATAAAAAAAATTAATAATAGAATAAATAAAATGTCTGATATGAGATAGCATCACAGTGTTATTTTCACCCACCACAACAATTAATCTTCAACAATAAAAAATAAATAAACAAAACAAAATTAACGATAAAATAAATAAATAGTATGATATTAGATAACGTCACAATGTTCACAAACAATGAATATTTAATATATCAAAATAAAAATAAAATAAACATACACAAGAGTATTTTCGTGGTTTTAAAATGTGAACCATGATAAAAAAATAATCTGCAAGTGACAGGTTTCGAATTAAAACCATTAAGCTGTTTTAAATTCCTGTTATTAAAATTTCCGTTTTTTGTATTAAGGATTTTTTGTTGGTGGAGGCTTTTGATATTTAATCATAGGGGCGGTAACGATAAACAAATAATTTTTTAAAAAAACCCTCATAGTAGCGGATGTGAAATGTGAATATACCCGGATTTGAAATTAATTATCAGACATTCTATGAACGTAGTATTTTTATATAAATCGTCAGATTATTTTTAGTATTTGTAAACGTATGCATAATTTATTATTATTATTATTATTATTAGCACCGCGTCTTACTACCCGTCCGGGTTATACGCACTTACGCTAATGTGCAATGGTAGGGTGATTGTGAGATGAAATGGAGGACCTACAGTTTAACGTGGAATCCGAACCACGGTGGAGGCCTGGTACTCCCCACATTCACAAGTTGTGATTAATACACATCTTGTCAGAGGTGAAGGAAGGGTTTGGCAATCAGATAAATCTGTGCCGGGACCGAGGATTGAACCCCGGACCCTCAGCACAGAAGTCTGACACCTTACCCCTAGACCACCAGGTCACCCTGCATAATTTAGTTTGTTAAGTTGAAATATTCCTTTGGTAACATAAAACTGTCGAAGTAATTTTGACTTTTCGTCAGAGAGATGTATTCATTATCATGGCTTCCCTCCAATTTGAATAAAAGTTGGGGGATGAAAATAATTATGTACTAAACTAAACCATACACAATAAAATATGTTGCACAAATTATTTACTGTGTATGTCAGTTTCTAAATGACACAGAATTCCTAAATAAATGAAATGTACAAATAGCGCCTTTCTCATAACCCCCGGCATTTACGGAAGCATCGTCGTATGTTAACAAAAGAATGTGGCATTCCTCCTTTTATGACATCAATGTACTCTCACACATCCCAACGATGTCACAACACGACCGACTTCATCAAATAACTCACATTTTTACTCTCATCACATTTGTCGACTTCCATATGGAATGGAATGGCAGAACGTACTTCGCTTTTTGAAAGAACAGAATATTATTTCTTTATTACCTATCCCTATTCTATATGTAACTGTGCCTCGTGGCTTAAGGAGTTAGAGTCGCATTGCACATGTTCGAGTTGAAGGGAAGGTTATATTTTATTTTAGCCCCACGTCTTACTACCCGTTTGAGTTATACGCTTGTGTACTAACGACGCTAATGTGTTTATGGATAAGGAAGGTTAAAATTAGACGAAATGTACCCACACTTGCATGGAGGAAGAGTAGATTTGGTTGAAATCCACCCTCAGTACACCTGACCGAGATTCAAACCTCGATCTCCCTGTCATCGGCAGTCTAGTCTAATGCGAGTTTAGTGCCTTAGACCATATGGTAACCAAAGGTCAGATTTAAAATACTGGTCGAGTGAATGGGGCCTTACTTTTCTCCATGTGATTTATCACTGCGGTTTTATCCGCATTGTTAGATACGTGGGCCAATACCTGAGTCTTGTCTGGTCAGATTTGTCAGTGACAGGTAAGTCGAGGTGTGAATCCTGGTATGTGTGTACCGAGGGTGATTTTTTAATAAATCGTTTTTTACACTCCCACAGCGCAGATACGGATATATTTCCTCTAACATTCTACCTTCTGCTTCCCCGCTACATTGGCGAAGACTAGAGAATAAACTGGCTAAGTGTAAAAAAAAAATCACTCTTTGATCCGTCGCTAATGGGGGTGTTTTTTTACTCTAAGAATACTTACACTTTGATTAAACTTTTCAAAGCCCTTTTGTTGGAAAAATATTTATTTAAAAATCTTAAGAGATTCTATGTTAAGCCTTAGTAATTTTTACTTGTAAAATACAAGCCCCATTCTTTCAATTTAGTCTACTAGGATATAGTATATAAGGATCAAAATTGCACGATACATTGGTTCCTCGAAGCGTAAATGGTTAGGACTTTAAATTTAGAATTTTTTGCCAGCTTGCAGGGCAAATTAATTGGTTTACTTGTTTGTAGAAAACCGGGACTGCAGAACTTAGGGGGCAATATATTTAGAAATGTATTTATAAGATATAAGTATATTTATAAAGTTATTTAGAATACATACATATACTTGGAAACCTATTTATAAGACATAATTTAATAATGTAATTATTATTATGTTTGCACTCTAGTTAAATTTCCCACTACGATTCAATTGTAGATTGGGAAACCATTTTTGACAAAACACTTCATTACACCCACTCGATCGGTATTCGAACAGCGATATCTCCACCTAAAAAATAAGACTTTACTGACACCTTTATCCACGTGTTCACCGATTCAGGTCTTTCTTTACTACCATTCATCGATGGGCGACAATTATATAAAAAAATATGTTTTGTGAAACCAAATCAAGCTTTTAGATCAGGGCTTCTTGAGCTTTTTACATTCGCGACCCCTTTTCACCCGAGAAATGTTTACGTGACCCCGGGTGTAGAGATATGTAAAATATGTATACAAATCAAACATTTACTGTTAATAAATCATAAAGCAATTTATTTTAAAACAATTCTTTGGTTTACTTATTACTGTACTATTAATTAAAGACGAAAGTAAATTTCCCTACTAATGAGATGGATGTACTTGTTTATTCTAAGGATTAAATCTTGACCGAATATTTGATACTGCAGGACAAAGAGTACCTTCAACGTTTTTCAGAATTTATCAATATTTTGATTTTATAATATTCAATTCTGATGACGTTGTTTAACATAATTATCTTGTATAAAATTGCATACGTATGCTTAGGGCCGTTTCAGAAATTGTTGGAAATTTGGTGCAAATTCCAAGCCAAAATTCATTCAATGATTTTATTTAGGAAATTCAAGTTCTAAAACTGTGTCGCTTGATAATTCAATAAATTCTTCTTGAACTTTTAATGGCAGATGATTGAAGTTGTTGATTAAAATTGTAGTATTGTTTATGAACCCAACTTAGTTTTTTGGAATCAAAATTTGGAGTTAAGTATTGCTGAAATTGTGTCTCTAGGCACTTCAGATGATCATTTATTATAACTCTTACAATTACATCTTTGGGAAGGTTATTTTCAATTATAAAATCATCTGTGGCTGTAAACATCTCTAAAGAATCATTTTCCACCCTATTCTTTCATATGTTAACTTTAATAGTAAAATTTCTAATTTTTTCTTTTAACATAAACATGTTAGAAATTATTGTGTGTCCAGAACCAAGGCTACAGTGAAGTCGCGTGATGCAACATGGCCGATCTCTGCCAGAAACACCTCATTATTCATTATGCTTTGATTTTGAATTAATTTTTGGTCGTCGTGCGTTCATAAATCTTTTACTGTTGTCAAATTTCTCGCAACCCCCACATTCAGTTACTCAACCCCATTTGGGGTCACAGTCCACACTTTAAGAAGTCCTATTTTAGATAACAAAAATAAAAATATTATTGCATGGATATTGAGAGATAACTGTAGGATGATGAGCTATTTTCATCAAAATTATCAAATTATAATCGGTACAAACAAATAATAAAACTCATTTGATGTAACTTTAGGTTTTACCTGTATCCGCGAACATAAAATACCTTTAACAAGTCCTAATGATAAACAAATTTATTTAAATCATAATGGAGAGTAAACCAATCGCTAGGCTTAGTAATATTTCATTTTATTGGAAGCCCTACTCAACTAGGGGAGCTTTTTTTTTTTAAATCAAAGTGAAACGAAATTTCTACTGTGATTTTGTAATTAGTAAATAGACTGACCCGTTTCAGTGGTCGAATTGTCTAAGGCTGGGTGGTCCAACTTTTTTTAATCTTAAGCGCCAAATCTGATTTTCAATTATGCAACGTGGGCCAAAGATATATTTAATAATCCAATAAAATTAATATAGGCCTAAAAACAACACTTATTAAACCATTTTTAAATACTTTCATAAAAATGGTAAATTTTGTCCGCAGGATATTAAAAGTTTTACTGCAAAATAAAGCTAATTAATCTCATAAAAGTGTATTATGAAATATATATGCACACACATACACTTTCAAAAAAGCTTAACATTGTAAATATATTTTGTAAATATTTTTACTAATCAAATAAATGCATGATAAAATGGAATAAAGATTTTTTTAAATACATATTTTTATTTGAATCATTAACTCTTTCAAATCTGCTACCGGGGAATTCCTATTACTTTTCCTTCAGGAAAGTGTGAGGTCCACATTTTAAGTGAGCGTGGGCTCCATTTAACCCTCGGGCCGTCTGTTGTACCACACTGATCTAAGACATCCCTTTCGTGTTAGACTAGGCCGGTTGGGTCTACAGATGGTAGTTTCTTCCTAAATGGTTTCCCTCTCTCTCCCCATGCAAATGCGGGTTGATTACCTCTAAAATGCTTCCTTCCTCATATCTACCACAATAAAGTAAACTATCATATATTATGCGTATTACTTGAACACATAGTAAGAAACGGTGATAAACTAAATTGACATTATATCGACAAATAAATTATTTTATATCTAAAAGGTTTAATTAAACAATTATTATGTATGGTGAATAATTATTTATAATTAGGCAGCCGCCTACCGCAGTGCTGAGGCTCGTTTCAAACGTTCAAAGATCCCGCGTTATTTTAATCGTGGTTTGTTATTTTCAAATATAGTTCAAGTTGAAATGAAAGTGAAAGATATCAACACACTTCTATAGGATTAAACATATTGCATTTTAAGTTTTATAACTATATGTATATATATATATAAACAAAATAAGTTAGATTTGGGTTCAATCCACCGTATATATATATATATATATATATATATATATATATATATATATATATATATATATACACACACACACACACATATATATACACGGTGGATTGGACCCAAATCTAACTTATTTTGTTTGAAGAAATAGAAATCAAATTTTCTAACAATTTACTTTAATGTTAAAAAATGTTACATTTCGCGTGAAATGTTAAAGAAAGTTAGCTAATTTCACATTTTAATAATACTGTGTATATATATTTTTTTACATTAAAATAAATTGTTAGAAAATTTGATTTCTCTTTCTTCAAGACCCGCCTCGGTGGTTTAATTAGCTAACGCGCTAGTAGTGTTGAGCTCGACTGCCGAGGACGGGGAGATCGAGGTTCGAATCTCGGTCGGGTGAACTGGGGGTGGTTTACACGCAAATGCGGGTTCACTTCCTCTATATTAAACCTTCCCAATTCCTAACCCATTAGCCTAAATAGTACTTAAGCGTATAACCCGAACGGGTAGTAAGACACGGTGCTAAATTATTATTATTATTATTATTATTATTATTATTATTATTATTATTATTATTATTATTATTATCGTTCTTCAAACCAAATAAGTTATATTTGGGTCCAATCCACCGTTCTACAAATTAGAATCTTGAATTAAAATCATTATCTTACCTACAAACCCCATAACTCGAATTTGAATCAAAATCTTGGGGAAAAAAATTGAACTTAAGAGTAAATATTAATATAATAAAATAATATAAATAATAATTAAATGTTAACATTTTTTGTTATAATTCATTCATTATCATTTATCACATTAATTCAGTTAAATGTTAAATTACTGGTCTGGAACCTGGTTGTTAAATTTTCCCAATAATTCTGTTGGAGCTAAACGACAAAATAAGTGATTTTAGCTATCCAAAACAAATTTCAATACTCAAAATATTATTTTTCCCCCTCAAATATTGAATTAAATACTCTCTCAAATTTTGAATATCCTTAAAGGTTCCAAACACTCGAGTTTTCTAGGGTCCCACCCCTAAAATAAATACAAATTAAAAGGGTCGCAACAGAGTTTGCTAATATAATTGAGGATTGTTCTGATGTTATTTTAGCCGATCATTAGAAATACCACAGTGTGAAATTATTTTCACTCAAGTAGACCCACGTCCTTATAGCCTTAACAAAGTAAAAAATGGTATAATACATCACTATCGAAATAAAATTGAGTTCCAATAACGGGAAGATCGGGTTTCAAATCTTGGTCAGTTGAATTATTATTTTTTTCCCTAAATCATTTGTCCTATATCCCTCTCTCTTTGGAAATGCGAGTATGCTTTTTTTTAAATTCAACCTTCCTCATATCCCATACATTAGAGTAATTTGTGTGTAACCCGAATAAAAATAAAGTTAAAATGAGCTTATACAGAGCCATTTTATATACATTTATTTGAATATCAGCCCATTGCACTTGTAGGTGGTTCTGAATATGTTTGTAGTTTTCTCATCCTCTCTCCATACAATGGGTTATTTTTCCCTCTAAATAATCTTACCAAACCCTACCCTTTGGATTAAAACTTTAACAATCTTGATGTAAAAAGTACCAACAATATTAGAGTACGTATAATTCCTGCCTAGCAACGTTACGTTAATATCCTTGCTGTATAACAATAAATAAATGGTACGGTGAAATGCACATACTTTATCTTTCTCTTATATCTTAAAATAGAGGAGTTTACTAAAAAAACTCGTAGCATTTGTTAGACGAGATAGCATATATTGTTGCAAAAGGACTCCATCAACAACATATTCGCTTATAGCTAAGAAACGGTTGGTTTTATATTTAAAAAAATCTAATTACTTATTTTTAATTTTTAACAGTACTACAACATTACTACGATAGGTTATTTCACATATCAAAATCTCTAGTTCAATTGTTTTATGATCATAATACTTCTCTCTTCTAGGGGGTCTAGATAAAAGTAGAAATTAGGCTATGTATCATTCCTCGGTAACGACGTAACCACCTCATTTATTTCCTTTGTGACCCGCCTCGGTGGCGTAGTTGGCTAACGCGCTAGTCGTGTTGAGCTCTACCGCCGAGGACGGGGAGATCGAGGTTCGAAT
>CABFWO010006074.1:0-18522 GCA_902155825.1 Timema genevievae
TAAGTCCACTTTAGTATTACTTCACCAGTGCTTCGTTGATGTTTTAATCTTTTCTTGTAGTGGTTATTTCAATAAACGCTACAAGTTTTTAAATATATGTGTATTGTTATGATTGCTAATTTTAAAATATAATATGTACTTTCATGATTCACAAGGTCCTAAACAGTTCCAGTGTTCATACTATGCTCACTTGTCTTGTTTATGTTGGCGCAATTCGAGTTCGGGCAAGTACCTGAGCCTGGTATTATGTCGCTGTTCAGGCGAGCCTTCTTATATGACAGCAATATGTCTACTTTCATGTATTCATACGTCAAGTCATGTTATCTACAATTGTCACTGTTGATATATTATTATTATTATTATTATTATTACTATGTGTTCAGTCTTAAGATAGATATTCCTTTTATCAGTAAACTTAAGACCGCCAATGCGTCCTCTCTTTGCCTCTTTCTTCAGCTACCAGAATTTTCTTCTTTCCTTCAAGTCCTCATATATTTGAATCCTCCTTCTTCCTAAGGTCCTCTTCCCCTCAATTTTTCCTTCTATGACGTCGTGCAGAAGACAGCTCCTCCTAAGGATGTGTCCGATACCGAAGAATCTCATCTAAAATGGTTCTCTTCTCACCAACTCTTCATTTGTCTGCCCACCTGATCTTCTCAAGTCTTCTCCAGCACCACATTAAAAATATTAAGTTTATAATGGAAGCAATAATGTTCCTGCCAGCCTTGGGGGCCGTGCAGATTAAGCCGTCAAGCTTGCAATACACTGGAGGTTGAGCATCCAATCTCGGCGGGTGCACTGTGAGTGACTTTTCCTATCCCACTTCCATGCTAATGTGGGTGCACTTCTCTTTAACTAGCCCCAACCCGCCCCTATCCCTTGGTACTAAAGTTAATGTATGTGTAATTTTGCTGCCACACGTACACATAATTATCAAAATTGAGTTGTTCCCCAAGAGTAGACATCCTGAATATATCTATAGCCATTGAGTCCTTGGGCAACAACATAACAAACCCTCAACAGTGAGCACTCGAACAAAGGCGTCAGTCTCGTCATGTCTGGTTTTACGGTAACGAGGAGGCTGGGGTTCAGATCTTGGCAGGGAGTATTGTAGCACTAGCTTGTAACGTAACGACTGTATCTACACGGGTTGAAGGCAAGGCTGTTATTGGTGACGACCACCCCCTATAATAACTCACTACGTTTCGTGCAAATCTTCATAAGATCCTTCGAGGCACTCACATATGTTGTTGACTATAATTATTTTGCGTGCGAGTTACTTCACGTTCAGGCTAATCACTTATTTCTACTAGTTTTTATCTCTTCTTCCACGCAAATTCAGCCTCATTTCCTTTAAATTATACATTCCGCTGTCATACTTATTAGTGTAAATAAGTGAGTGGTTAATGCTGTTTAGTGTATATAGCCTACTTAAAAAGGGCACTATTAACCATAAAAAAGTGTATACGGTTGATTAGAGTTTAAAAGTTCCATATCTCGTCACCAGAATGAGGGGATAGCAATATATTTGATCCATGGTGTCTTGGCTGGGAGGGAATAGAAAGAGGAAAGAAGAAGCTTAGTGACCTCCAGACATACCACCGTGTCTTACATACTACCTGTTCAGGTTGTATATTTACAAGGGTTGTAAAACGCTATCAATTCTGGTGATGGTATATTTGTCAAATTGAAACTCAGTTTTATTCTCTAGGTTGGTAACTTCTATACACACACAAGCACACACACACACACACACACACACACACACACACACACGAGTATTAGGGACGTGTGGCACACCATTGCACACTCGACCATAGCTCTGCAGAACTATCGAGCGGGAGATGTCACCTGAGATAGCCCAGTTGATTGAGCTCTGCTTTTAACCACTCACATAGATAGCAACTACCGGGGCTTCTAGCTCAAATGTGTTGCTTGAAAACATTTATTCGAACGAGTCAACATAAACTCAAACCGGCTACTCGGCACATTTGGCCAATTCTTACAAACTCCTTCTTGGACAAACATTACTTACTATTAGGTTGACCAATTTGAACTTTCTAAACAAAATTTTAGGTTAGCGTATGACTAACAAATATACTAATTTAAATTATAATGGAACACGCAGCTATTTCCTGACCACCGGGCTATGTGCATTGTAAATGCGCTAGTGTGTGTAAATGAGGTAGGCACCGTTTTTAGGAAATGCTCCCTCATTTATGGGGAGGGAAAGTGGGAAACCATTGAGAAATAAAGCTGGCTTCACGTCACCCAACTAAAGTTCTAACTCTGATATGCCAGGCTGGACGAGCCTGACATCAAGTCTGCGTGCCCACCGAAGTGAGTGAAACACGTATTGCTAGGAAGCTGACTATCTGTATAGTAACAAGAACTTCTATGCCAAACATACAACTTTGGGTTTGACTCTACTTTGACACCTAGCCCGTCAGGTGGCCGAATGATATTTTACTCGTTGGAAGATAAAGAGCATTCGTCCCGACTGATTTCTTACCCCCGATTTAAAAAATAATTGTATAATTTGAAAGTTATATGTATTATATACAAATGTTTAAATCAAGCAAGTTGCTGAAACTAAAACTATAAAATTTCTCAAGAATGCAAATCATCGTATCTAGCGACGAGTATTTCTCACTCATTCAGACTTGTTTTAGTAACCTGTGTGTCTTACAGGCCAGATCACAATGCCTCAATTTTCAGACGAATGTACTTCGTTGGCAAGATAAAAATACTAGATCCAGAACAAAGCTTTTTTTTTGGCCATGACAAATAAAACATTACCCCAGTATAAATTTGAGAGTTTAATGTTCTTCATATGAAGATATCAACATTTGTTGAATATCTGTCATGATCATAACAACATTTGTTGAGATACATTCGAATAAAGAGAAAAAGTTGTCAACACATATAAGTACACCCCGACCGATATTCAACAACTGTTGATTTAAGCATCCAAATAAAATTAAACTCTACGTTTGTACTACAAACAAAAACCCAAAGTTTTGACCCAAAAACTACAAACATTCCTGACTTACCTAGTGCTCCCAACACTCCCACCCTAGGGTTGGCGTATGACATAGTGACTCTCTGGTTTTCACATCTTCTAGCCCAGTGCTATTCAACGCGAATACATCTTGGGATCTAACTAATTTTCTTTTTAATATGTATTATATGCATATTTCATTTAAAACTAATTATTTAAGATATTATATTGGATGCTATTTATTTTAAATGTAGATTATATAATAAATGACACACCAAAAATGTTGGGGGTACAGACTTTCTCGATCATACCATCATACAGATAGTACGTGTGTTAGACTCTCTCGATCATACCATCATACAGATAGTACGTGTGTTAGACTCTCTTGATCATACCATCATACAGATAGTACGTGTGTTAGACTCTCTTGATCATACCATCATACACATAGTACGTGTGTTAGACTCACTTGATCATACCATCATACAGATAGTACGTGTGTTATACACTCACGCAGTCACTTTATATCAACTTACATTATTTATGTTTATTATTTTATAACCACAACTAAAGTGTGGAATAAATTGATCGTAGTATTCATTTTCTGATCTTTAGTATACGTTATCTTTCATTTAAATCAAACGCAGTCTAATCGATGGTTGTGAACCCGAACAACCTGGTGGTAGAACACTATATTTAAATACTTAGATCTACTGCCGAGATATAAACTGACGCACGTGAATCCAGGACAATCAGGCCGTATATTAACCCGGTTAGAATCTGAACCAAGGATGGTGGGACGGATACGACTGTATGCCGTTAGACGGATAGTAAAATACGCAGCAGAAAAAATCTTGCAATAAGTTCTTCTGGAGTAAAACTTAAATAAAGTTTTAGTTTGTTATTAATGAAAATTAATGAAAATATTGTTATACGTATTTAATTTCTAACTCCACTTCTTAATGTCCTTTCGGGATAAGCATGTTTTACTATTAGTCCTCACATTGGCTAAGAATGAGTGAGGCAGAATTTATAGGAACTGTACCCACATGTTTATGTAGGGATAGTTGTAAACCACTTTAATAATATCAGTACACCTGTCCATGGCTTGAATCCCGACCTTCTTGTCATTAGAAAACTAGACTAGATGATCTTGACGCTTTTCCTGCTTGACCACCTATGGAGGATTCATTTGTATGTTAACACAAAATACTTATTTTAAAATTTTTGTTCGCCTCAACACGTTCTAACTTTAAAATAGGTATTTCTAAGTTTTCAAATCAATACACTCAAACTGTTTGTAAACAAATCTCTTTATCTGACTTTTAACGATCTTTCCTCGTTTCCTCCCCCCTCCTTTATTTCAGTCTTCTCTTTGTTAATACATTCATTTTCAAAAATTGCTTCACTTTGTTCCTATTACTACCCGTGGTTTTTTGACACGAGGCAGTGAGCATAGACCTATAGTAGAGTAGTTGGGACTTAGATCGTTGTTCCTCACCTCAGAAACGTTACGGAGGTCCCACATCTTGGGTAAAACATATATTATACAGGTTATTGGGATTGATGCCTCACCTCCATACGTAAAGAGTATGACGTGTTAACCACTACCTCCTCTGGGAATAAACACGATAAGTAGCGGATTCAAATACGGTGGTCACGCCGACTAAACGTCAAGCTCGATTGATCTGGTTTGCCTTCCTTACTCATGGCTATTTCAATAGTGTAGTTACAGATCGTTAGCTAAAACGGGTTGTAAGACTAAAATCAACAACCGATACAAAAGTTTTTTTTAACTTGCACGCGACTTATTTTACACATCGCTAAATAGTAGACCTACGGCACCGCGTGAATGTTCATTTCACTAAACGCTGTGTCAACTCTAATAACAAATATTTTATTCTATTCCAAGAGGCCTACGCGTTAGGCTACCATTTGAACAAATAGAATAAATAATTTAATAACTTTAATACATCTATAAAATAAAATGTTAACAAAGCTAGTAAATGCGAGTCACTGATGTGTTTTTGTGGTGCGTTTTAAGCAGTTTATTTTTAGGGGAAAAGGATTAATGGATTTGGGTGTTGATGCACAGTGCACACGCATATGTGTAGTTCCATATATTTTTAAATAAAATATTTATCATATTTTCTCAAAAAGTTTTGTACACAGTAACTTCTATAGTAGGATTCTGGTAGGAAGAATTATTAAGAAAAACACACAAAAAAAAGTGTGGTCAATGTTGACAATCTTTTACTATATTATTAGTGTTATCTTGATAGTATAGTATCAACAGTGATCACTCCAGATCAAATAGTGTGGCATAACTTACCAGCAGAACTAACAGGCGTTACCCCGGAAAACACTTTCCTTTGATTCAGACATAAAAAATAACTTCATTTTAATAATATAGAAAAAAAACATATTTTTGTAAATTTTGTAACTGTCAGATAATGTTCTTCATACCAGAATACTACAATAATCCTAGATTTGTCCAAATTTATTTTATAACGATTTTATTCATAATTTATTATACAACTTTTAATCCAAAATGTTATTTAAATTTAAAAATTGAGATAAGAAAAATAGGCTCTTTAGTTTGAACTTGTCAAACTATTTGTTACATAGGCTTATATTTTAGAACGACATCTATACTATTTTACCATATTATGCTTTAAAAATGGGTTCAGAAAAGTTTCCAAACCAATTTGAAGGGGTTTGAACTCATCAAAGCTACCATTCACCACTGTTCAGCAGATTACATTCATAACAAGTTGTGGAGGTGGTTTGTTTCAGCTTGAAATGGAAGAGTGCCACACACTACTATGAATATTCTAGCCATTGATAGTAAATTGACTTTCCGGATAGGCTGGAACAATTAGACTGATTTCGCTACAAGAATATTGAGTTCAAAGAATCTGTCTTGGCGAGAACGAGTCAAAATTCAATCAAAATATTGTAACAGGTGGGTTCGCGTGGTACCTAACGATCCGCGGGTCGCTCTTACATCACCGTGTGAATCGCGAGTTCTTTTAAGATTATTGGGGGACGCTGCTGGTTAAACAAGATTGAAAAACCACACGGAGTATTCAAGGCTTCGGATATTAAAAATAAAACAACACAAACACTGATATAATTAGATTAACTACAACTAAACAAGTCACTGAATTAAATAATAAGTGTAATATTTGTGTATGTAAAATTAATCATTCAACAAGAAAACATAAAATATAATTAAACTTAATAAACACATTAATAACTATAAAACACGTTATTCACATAATTAAAACCGTCACAAAAATGTTCATTACTAACATTGCTCACAACTACATGTCTACGTCACCCATGTAGTCCACATAAGTCGCCACTTGTTCCGCGTACGACACACTGTGTTGACACATGCTACGAAAACGCTGGATTCGCTGATACTCTCTTGGGTACGCAGGCCCACACACTGGACACGCTAGCACACACACTGGACACGCTAGCACTCACACACTGGACACGCTAGCACTCACACACTGGACACGCTAGCAATCACTCACTGGCACGTTGGCCCCCACACTGGACACGCTAGCACTCACTCACTGGCACGTTGGCTCACACACTGGACAAGCTAGCACACACACACTGGCACGTTGGCCCACACACTGGACACGCTAGCACTCACATACTGGACACGCTAGCACTCACACACTGGACACGCTAGAACACACACTGGCACGTTGGCTCACACACTGGACACGCTAGCACTCACACACTGGCACGTTGGCTCACACACTGGACACGCTAGCACACACACACTGGCACGTTGGCCCACACACTGGACACGCTAGCACTCACACACTGGCACGTTGGCTCACACACTGGACACGCTAGCACTCACACACTGGCACGTTGGCCCACACACTGGACACGCTAGCACTCACACACTGGCACGTTGGCCCACACACTGGACACGCTAGAAAACACACACTGGCACGTTGGCTCACACACTGGACACGCTAGAAAACACACACTGGCACGTTGGCTCACACACTGGACACGCTAGAACACACACACTGGCACGTTGGCNACTGGACACGCTAGCACTCACACACTGGACACGCTAGCACTCACACACTGGCACGTTGGCTCACACACTGGACACGCTAGCACTCACACACTGGACACGCTAGAACACACACACTGGCACGTTGGCCCACACACTGGACACGCTAGCACTCGCACACTGGACACGCTAGCACTCACACACTGGACACGCTAGCACTCACACTGGACACGCTAATATACACACTGGACACGCTGGCCCATTCGTTGATCACGCTGCCAACTCCTACCAGGCACGCGAACCCGAACGCGCTGGTCCACTCACTCGGCAAACCTCAACTTGGACTGAGGATCCTCTAGCTGTTGCCGACCGTGTGTGTGTGTGTGTGTGTGTGTGTGTGTGTGTGTGTGTGTATGTGTATGTGTATGTATGTGTATGTAGGGTAAAAGCCAGTGTCTCTAAATCTCAATTTTCAGAATAAACTACTCGGTTCAAAGAAAGTGAACCTAGACTCTTCTATAAGCGCAACTTCTTTTACAAGAAACCTCCCCCTTTCCCCACTATAGGCGGCAGTCAGGTTTTCCCAGATACCTGTTAGACAAGGATGGAGCAAGATAAGAAGGCCAATAAAAGTTGCAGGTGTACCGGCCAGCACATTTGAGCACTAATCTTGTTACAATATTATGTAACCTTCCAAAATGCATACATATCAGCACTTAGGAATAATAATACATTGCTTAATCTAAAATCACAGCCTATTACGAGTCAACGGTGATATTGCATCATTATTGAAGGACTCCCTCTATCACCCAATTGGGACCTCTTTCCGCTACAGCGCACATAAGTAAGATACTTTTCAAAGTGCAACCACGACCTCAAGGGGCAGGTGATGCTACAACTAGCCCGGGATGAACCCCTCGTACACGCATTCACCCGTATACGAGAGTAGGAGGACCCTCAGCACTTGGTGTTCACCACTTGGGGGAGGTGGGATTCATCCGTAAGGATTGACAGAATGTCTTTAACCTACGTTGCCCAGCGGGGACCTCTTGGAGGTACCCACCCGACTCTTCTGAAGAGCCACCTCCGTAGATTGAATTTAAGCTGAATGAGAGCAAGTAATTCTGAATTGCTCTTAAATTTTGAATAGTTGAAGATAGAGTTTACAAACAATAACAAGTCTGAGCCATAAAAGAATATTGTCAGCAAAAATCTCCCCAAATACAACAAACCCTATCCCACCAAACCAACCACCTAAACATTCCACCATCTTACCACTTACCCTCGAAGACCCGAAAAGAAACGGTTGAAGATCTTACCCTACGTTACCTTACCATCTTCTTTTCTTCTTCTTACCGACCGCCGTGGCGTACTTCAGAAAGCACACGCAGTTCCTCGCGCTCCTCACCAACGCCCTCCTCGAAAGCGCCTCTCCCACCTCATAGACCTCCAACTCCAGAATCCTTCTATTTCTCTCGTAGCGCTCACAATTCAGCAGGACCTGTCCCGCGTCTTCGTTTGCGCCGCATCCTCAGCAGCCCGAAACCCATGAAGTTTCCATTAGACGTCGCCATGCCCTGTGAAGAACTGCGTGGCGTAGTGGTTAGTGAGCACCCACTCACTCTCCATCCTTTCCTGCACAGAAGGCCAATACTTAAGTCTCCCTGCCTTTCACCGAAGCGTCCCATATCACCTGCCAGGCCGCGAGATATCGCGCCGGTCCGTCCTCTTCTCCTCATCGAGATCCAACTCGTTCCTCTTCGCCCATTAGCGTCCGACCCTCTTTCTTACAAGTAGGTCGAGAGGCAACACTCCTGCAACAACAGGCAAAGCACCATGAGAGACCGTGCTATAGACCTTGGTCACTGCTAAAAGTGCAAACCTCTGTGCCCGTAGAAGGATGATTCTGCTGCGTTGGACCGCCATTCGATGCCGCCAGACCACGCATCCATATGTGAGCACCAACTCCACCAGGGCATTGTACATCTTCCGAAGAGTCAGGAGGTCCACTCCCCAGTTGGTCCTTTAAACTCTGATGAGTCTTCCCAACGCAGCCTTGGCCACTCCAGCCACCATCATAAAATGATCATCAAAAGACAAACCCTCATCCAATAACACACCAAGATACCTGTACACCCTTACGTATTGAACAGGCACCCCACCCATACGAATGGTAGGGTGTCTCATCGCCGACTGTATCTCCTTGATCAACGTCATCCTGGTATTCTTCGAAGAGGAGAGCCGCGCCTCCCGGCACCAGGTGAAAACAAGCGTGTCCAGCCTTGAGCTCCAGTTCAACCCTAGTGTCGCCTCTGACGAGTAGAAGACCGTCGTCCACGTAGGCGTAGCAACTGACACCTTCTCTGAAATTATGTTTCAAAGAGTCATCAAACAAGAGAAGCCACAAGGCCGGACCCAGTACTGACCCCTGGGAACAGCCTTGAGTCAGGACCTTCATGGACTCCGTGTGTTCCAAGAACTTGCTGTTCCTAAAGTAATCCCTGCTTACCGTATTCAGGTTCCGTGTACATCCTGTTCCTCTCAGCTTCTCTAGGATCCCAGGACACCAACCATGGTCGATGGCACCAGAGATGTCCAGGCAGGTACCGACTCTCGCTCTTATTGACGTCTCGAAGGACCCTCGCTCTCCAGAGCGTCCATCTTTCCTCTTCTCGGTCGAAACCCTTAATGCCTATCATCAAGCACACCATATACCTGAATGTAGCTCCAAAGATTGCATCATTATTATCGAACATAATTTATAGGGGTGTGCGAAGTCCACTTTTTAAATTCGATGTGAACTATTTTCGAAGACAAATCGAAGTTCGAATATTTTCTTTTAGTTGTTAAATGCATGAAAAACTTACTTTATGCACTAGAATTGGCTGGAAAATGTTTTATTGCACCAATGTTTGTAATATTTCGCGTTACTCAAACAAATCAAGTTATTATCACAACATACAAGTCAATTTCTTCTGATATTTTCCATATAAATATTAATTTGTGTTGTACAAAACAGCTCAGAATTGCTCTAATTGAACATAAAATGAGTATTTTAGCTGTCAATATTTGTATCGGCCAAGCTCCGAAGCCATAATTTGTTTCGAAGCCAGGTCGAAGTTTTGAAGCTTCACACACCACTAATAATTTACTATAATCAAAATGTTTTCATAACCCTGAATGTTGACAATGAACTTGAACAAGATACAATGTGGTGTGACCCTTCCTTCCAAACTGTCAGTCTCTTGACTCGTGACGTCACGGTCCGCTCTTTCCAGGGTATTTGACTGACACCTGGACTGTTTGCTAGGTCTATGCCAACATTAGCTACCTCCAGCAAGGCTAGTGGTAATGTGAATAGTCGATATATTGTATTGATTAACATTTGGTGGGATTGATACAATTCATTCAGGTCGGATCATTATTGAAGCTTGTTTTCCACTTTGTAACATTGGCTGGAATGTGTTCTTGTAAGAGAAAACAACACTACTTTAGTACTGGCTTTGATCCCCGGCTAGCACTCTGGTGTTGTACTACACCCTCTTAACATTGTGTTCTATCATCCTCTCTCCAGGTGATTCCTGCAACGTGTACTTTACATTTACCATTATAATCCTGTTTCCTTAGTTTTAGTGCTTGGATTGGTTACTATCAACTAGTCATGTCTTCTAGCTTGGGACAAATAACAATAGTAGAAAACAGAATGAATTGCCAGCACCAGTGAACACATGGTCAAAGGCGTAATTCTTCTCATGTCTGGTTTGCCGGTGATGAGCAAGTCTGGGCTTGAAACCCGAATGGATAATAAGACTACATGCATTTTTTTAGGGCTAGGATATGACTGTGGGGTAGAGCCTTTCAAATCAAATATCGTTATATGAATACACCTTAATTACACTAATGGATTAGAGATGAGAAAGGTAGAATTTTAGAGGAAGTGTATCCGTATTTGCATGGAGGAAAGCAGAAAACTATTTAGGAAAAATGTCTTCAGTATACCTGGCTGGAATTCGAACCCTGATCTCGCCGTTAACAGTAATCCATTCTTTTGTGAAAGTGACGCTTTAGACTTTAGACCATTCGACCACCGAATTGTTTGTTTTAAGAATTAAGGCTCATATATCCCATGAAGGTATATTTTCATGAATATCAGGTATGGTATATGGTACAAGCTGCAGTTAATATAATTACGTACATACAATCCGAAGCTCATAAAAAACTTGATACCTTATCTCTTGAATTATTATATACAAACAAAAATATAATGCAGGAAGAGTTTGAAACCATCCATGAAAACCTTCCTCAAATGACCTGCTCGGGATTACAACCCCAGCCTCCTCTTTACTGACACACCAGAGTAGATGATGTTGAATTGTCCACCAGTTTGGGTGGTGTCAGGAGCACGGGAAGCTGATGGGTATTAGCACTTTTGGTGCTAGTGGTGAATCATTTTCAGAATTTTATGTATACAGTCATTTGGGCTAGTAGATATACAATGGATCAAATCTAATTTCAAAAATACATCTAAAATAGTAATATGAAATATTAGAAGGGAATTTGTGAAGATAATTATGCACGTAAATAATCATAACATTCTCGTTAATGTCGCTTTACACCGGAGGTAACATTGCTGAAAACATATGTTATTAGCAATGTTTTTAACAAACTTTAAAACTCAGCCAAGCACTTGCTATTAACATTGTTTAACATGTTAGTAACATTTTGATATTAGATCTAGTCGATAAAAATCACTTTGAGCATCTGTTATTTGGCCCACTAACATGTCAATGTAATTGTTGTTAACTTTGTTAATAACATACATTTTGCGACCGCTCTAGTGGCAGCCATGCTCAAAGGATGTCAATAGAAAAATGTTACTATCGAGTTATTTATATTGGCAACACTGTTAATAATTTTGTACTCGTGCATATATTTCCTGCCGGATTCAATTTGGTGTAAATATTCGTGTCGTTTTGTTGTACAATACTATCAATTTCTTTTGAAGTGTAAAATGGAATGGTCCAGAAAAAAAAACACTTATTGTAAATGAAGAGTACCGAAAAATGAATATTTATGGAATAAAATGATCGTGAAGTACAAAGACAAATTGTCAATACTTGTTAAATAACCCATTTAAAATTTTCTTTAGTTTTTTTTCAAGTCACTCATGATACAATTTCCACTTTGTTTAGTTTGAAGCTGATAATGAACCCACATTATTTTCTTATTTTTCTGTCTTCCCTCACCAATAATCACTAAAAAAGCAGCAGCAATAGCTACCCCCTCCCAGGGGCGCACCTAGAAATTTACTTTGAGGGGGGCAAACAATCATGAATTACATTTCATAGAAGAAGAAAATATAGTTTTTTTAAGAGGTTTGCCCTTCAGCCCGCTCCAGTAAAAAGTAAAATATTAGATGCCTCTAGAACAGAGTGTGTTAACATATTTTCCAAAGTAGCTACAGGTGTAGTGAATGAGAGGTGAATTTCGTCACACCATGTAAACGTTAGAAATTAGGTTACTCAATCAAATATTTAAAACAACACACACTGTTTGAACAAGTTTATGCAAGACATGTACATTTTGACAAGGCCTACTCAGTTACAGCTGCCAGATGCAAACAATCAAAAATGTTCAGATTGGAAATATAAGACAATTTAATGTGAAATTTGACAATCCTTTTGTTAAATGAATGTTACAACCAGCACACGCTGTCAGGAAAAGGTTTATTTTACTGTGAGAGCTGGGGAATTCAAACTCGCCACACTCTTCTGGCCAATTTGCTAATTGTGGCGATTGGCGACAGGGTTGTTCAACTCGGCTATAGAAGCTATTTGGAGTGGTCTTCGCTTGGAAAATTGTTGAAACTAGTTGCCTTTTAGACTAAAAAATGTAGATTAAATTCAGTCAATATATCTTCAGTTTGATTATATAGTTCATCTTGATTTATTTTAAGTTTTTACTAAAATTATTGGGGTTTTGAGTTGAGGGTGCAACTAACCCAAATGAACCCCCCTTGGGTGCGCCACCGCCTCCTGGAGGAACTGCCAATAACATGTTGCAACTGAAAATACTTACAGCTATTAACTTGTTGATGTACATGTTTCAATAACTTTGCTATCAACTTAGTTTTCTTTTCAAATTGTTCGTGACATGCTAGCAACAATTTGTCAAAAATATTGTTACTAACATTTTGCTATCGACATTTACCAAAACAGTAATAAAATGATTAATTAACATATTTATTAATAACATTTTGCTACTAACAATGTTTTTGCTATTTCTTGGGTGTAAGGCGGTCTTTACATTTTTACCAATTTCGATGTCAACTATTGTTATATAAGCCTGTTATCTATTTTCACATTCTTGTGACGCAATCCTCAATACACACGTAAGTGAATAGGTGAGGCGTACGTCAAAATCTGATAAAAATAGATAAAGTCCGTTTAAAGAACAATAAGTTTGGAAACTTAAAGTAGTAAATCCCTTCTTCTATTATTGATAACGTTTTTAAGTAAATCCATTTCATTTAATTGGACATTTTCTTTCAATACAATTTTGTCTAGCGCCCTTTTGGTGTATTCTCAACTAAGGTTGACTTAAATAAGAACACGGCATAAAGTATATTATCTTTTAAGAATGACGCCAGAGTTGGATGGGATGGAGGTTGGAAAACACATCGGGCTGAGATTGAACCACTACCCTCGAATTCAGAGCCAGATGCACACACCACTTTACCAACCATGCTGGTTCTGGTATAAGTCTAACTTATTATCTGACTCTTAACCGCTCAAAGATATTTTAAAATCATCCTGTAGAGTTATCTTTATTCCCACCTTTTAATACATTTATATGTGAAAATAAACGGTAAATGTATACTTGTTATGTTTCCAGTCTGTAGGGAGAGTTGGTACGATACACGTCATTGTCCTTGTCTCAATATTGGCAGCCTATACTGGAACACTGGAGTAGTAAAACTATGATATATTCAGTGAGACCTAGTAGCAAAGAGTGTAGGCCATGCTGCCGCTAGGACCTGACACCACCATGAGGATCAGTGTAGCATTGTTTAACAATTAGTAATATTCTTTCACTAGTCACATACGAGTGGTATAACGTAAACATTAACCACTAATTTAAAATAAGTAGAATATACATCAGTCCACTTTATCCATATTGATTGCTATTGATTGATATTTTCAAAATCGTACATTGTAGTTTTAACTGGCTATAGGCCACCAACCACGTTATATCTACAACTAGCTACAAACTACCAAACAAGTTATCTCAACAACTGGCTACAAACTACCAACACCGTTATATCGATAACTTTAACTTGGGGCTACTCGTATCGGTGATCGCATGGTTTAAGGAAGAGGCAGACAATCTCTCTTATCGCTACTCCTAATACTGGGGGCCCGTCCAACACTTCAGAAGAGTGTGGTGGCCAATATTTATCTTTTTAGCTGGAAACTTACATTTAGACATCATTTTATACGAAAATCGTATTTTACATGAAAGTGAAATAGATTCGATTTTACATTTTACATTTATTATTCAGGTATTAATCTTTTTTAAATTATGGCATAAGCAAACAACCCGAATTATTATTAAGATGTGGGCTAATATATATATATATATATATATGCTGTAATTTGCCTATTTTTACCAACTTCGGTTTTCTGCTAAAAATCAAGGATTTTAAAAAGAAGCTCATTAATAGTTTTCTTCATATTTATTTAAAGAGGTAAATACCACTCTCTCAGCACCTATATGGATAATACTCATTCAGCTGTGCAGTCAATGTGGTCCTCGGCACATCGTGTAATAGGCCAGTTACTTATCGCTGCGAAAGTATTGTTGATCGTGATAGTATTGCAATACATGCGGCTCGCACGGGGCTGACGTGTATCCATTTATATTCGAACATTTCTTCAAATCACTATTGTTAGGTAAAGACTGTACATTTGTGATATCATTCAGCTATTTCATCAATTTATCAATTCATCAATTCATCTCATTTCAAGAATGGGGAAAGGGAGTTTATCATTAATTTACAAATATTTATGTGAAACTTGGAACTAAAACATCAAATTCTTAAATTGCATAAATTGATATGATGGACATTGAACAAATATATTTACAATCAAGTTTATTTTTACATTGTACTGTCTCTCATGAGTTTATTTTACCAAAAACTACACTGTAAAATATTGAAAAATTGAATTCATCCTAATTATTACGTTTATAATCATACTAACTATAATAAGTATTAAGGTTAAGCGAGCTAAATGGATGGACCCTATTTTGCGCGATAGCTAAAAGAGTTTTTGATCCTATAAGACACGAAACAATATTGTTTTTTTCCCCAAAGCGGTGTTTGCAGGCGAATAATGTTAGTTGTTTCCTTTTCCCACTCCCCCATAACGTGTCCCTTGAAGGTTGTTTTCCCCGTAAAGCTCGCCAGCCACATGAGCGGCTATCAGCTCCACACACTGCCCTAGTTTAACATCAGACCTCACTTCTCACTCAGATAGTCCTTACCACTTGCAAACTAGCTTAATTAAAAAACGAACTGATCACATAGTCCAAACACTATCAATTCATCAATGAAAAATGAGAAATTATTCACTGTGTATCAATAATACATTTTTCAGCCATTCCGGGAGTCAAAGCATGGACTCTCAGCTAACTGAATATACGCGCTACCGTGTGAGCTAAGGAATCTAACGTCATATATTTCACTTAACCAGGGTGCACAATATATTTACAATACATTTATATTTTTAACCGTTTTACTAAAATTATGTTTATTATTATATTTCTTAATAGATCTATTATATTTACTTTCTTTTGTATAAAGTTTTTAAAAAGGGTTGCTTTATATTTAATTTGGATGAACTTTTATATATGATTTGTTTTATGAATCAAGAATAGCTTATATAATTTAAATAAGGTATATGTTTTTCTTCTCGTTGAAAGTGGTGACTTAATGACTATTCTATAGCTTTGCTTTGAAACTCACATTTTACTGTTGTTTAGACAGTGTCTGTGTTACTGTTGATTAGACAGTGTCTGTGCTCTAATCTGCGTGCCCACTGGTTCAGGTATCATCCAATGTTCTAATGTCACTAAAGATGACACAGGCTTATTGACCTTTACTCAACTCATTATTAGGTACAATATACATGCAGGTGTAATATTGGTGACAACTTGTTTACCTCGGTACATTGTAGGAGACGTTTTCTCCAAGCCTCTCTCAACGTATGTTTGTGTTTATGTTCCCTGAAACTGTGTAGGCGGGAGTCACTACTCGCTATTATTCACTTGTACAGCTGGAATTTGAAGAGAGGGTGAGTTTGATCTGAGGTGTGGACACCCTTTGCATCACTTTGTTGTTTCATACCAACTTCCCATATACACACTCATTATTTTATTTTCATAAACTTTTAGCGCAACGATAAATATTTTTTATCACCCCGTTGTAGTACTCTTTCAAGATATACGCACGTATATTTACTACGCTAATGTGGTAAGAATGAGAAAGGTAAAATTTAGAGACGATTTACTCAAATTTGCATAGAGAGAGAGAGAGGAAAACAACAAAGAAAAAATACTACTCTTAGTAAACCTGTCTGAGATTCAAACCCTGATATTCCCGTTATGGGCAAGCGAGACTAAATTAAATTTACATTTAGACCGTGTGCCCAACGTTTTGGGCTACTGACAAAAAAAAAAGTTTTTTGAGCCGGATGATGGTCAATCTATACAACTCTGTTCCTAATCCTGGTAGAGTAGACTGCACGCGTCACACTACTACTTTGAGAGACTTTGGTTCATTCCCTGTTAGGTAAATGTGGCGTAGACGGAGGTGAGCTTTCTAGGAATTCTTAGATCCCTCTAAGGGCTGTCTCAAGCTATGCTTGCCTTTCTTGTGTTAAGCGTGTCATAAAAGTATTTTAATTTAGGCTTTATTTTTAATAGTGTCATAATGCTTGGTATCCAACTATAAACTGCAGTGACAGTCTCCCGTCTAGTTAACTTGTCCTTTTAAAAAGGAACATCGGACAAATAAACCCACATTTTTGTTCAAATTCTCGTTGACCACCTTACACAAATACCCTTTTCATGTATTTGCCCTCTCTAAACAAAACTCGTAAGGCATTACTATTTTTTTAATTGGTTTTGTTCTTTCTAGAAAGATAAACTTATTTTTTAAAGATAAAGATGTAAAAAAATAATATTTTGGCATAAAAGTACAGTTTTATCACAACAGCAAAACACATTAATAAATTGAATGATTGGTTGTTGGATAGAATTTCCGTTAACTAAACACGTGTTTTGTTATTCTTGTCTCTTTAAGCCTGCCGACAGCAGAAATGATTTATATTTTTTAAAATCTACTCAAATATCTGTAAAAACGTAACCGGCGTACACATTCCATAGTACTCTCTTCGCAATCGTGTACACTCGTAAGTGTGGCAAAGAGAGGGAAGGGTTACTCCTTACAAGATGTTCTATCTCATTCATACATACAAATAATGAGTGGTCACCATTATTTTTTAACCATATTACTGTTCGTTTAAATTTAGTTGAACAATAATTTACACGTGTACGTGGGAATAGAATGCAAAACACCGAGACATATTTAAATGAATACCAAGTGAACGGCCATAATCCGTATTGAATGAATCATTCATTGTATTGTTCATTATTGTTATCATTTTATTGGCTTTGATACTATCTATCAACAATGAAGATGCAGGTCATATGACTTGATGTGTGAATTTATTAAAGTAGTTAAAATAGTCATTTTAAAATCAAAACACGACAGAAAATGAATTTTTATATAATTAAAACATTTTTTGAGGTAAACATTGATGACATTTTACCAAAGGCGTTATTAGTCTAATTTTATCTATATCGATACTACCCATCAAAAGTGAAGGCAGTATATCACATGATCTGACGTATGAATGTATGAAAGTGGTTTTGTACCTGTCCGAAAGAGAGACTGCCTTCCCCTACCATAGTTTCTAAATCTACTTATCAGAGTACAATTGTGTGATGTGTTAAGCGTACATTTTCCAAGCAGATTTGTATAGCAGAGCTACCTATAAACTAAACGTAATTTAGGGTAGCCCTTGCGTACAGAAATATACTGAATAGGCTTTAGGAAGAACCTATATATTGTTACACCGTCTCCATTGCCTTCTACTTAACGACCACAATTAAATAAAAGGGAGAAGGTGAATCTACATAAAGGAAAAATATAAGCAGTATTAAAAATATAACAATAATATGGTTTATTCAGTATAAACGTAGATAAAGCAAAGTACAGTGGTCTCATTATATCATTCTGAATAATGCTGAAAATAATAACGTGAAGCGCAGAATGTAAACATTCCATGTTTACATTTATTACAGGTCGTCTTTAAGAGACACAAAATTACGTAGATTTTAACATCAA
>CABFWO010006074.1:19386-35878 GCA_902155825.1 Timema genevievae
GGGGAGGTGTCGTCATGACAATCCTCGGGGGAGGTGTCGTCATGACAATCCTCGGGGGAGGTGTCGTCATGACAATCCTCGGGGGAGGTGTCGTCATGACAATCCTCGGGGGAGGTGTCGTCATGACAATCCTCGGGGGAGGTGTCGTCATGACAATCCTCGGGGGAGGTGTCGTCATGACAATCCTCGGGGGAGGTGTCGTCATGACAATCCTCGGGGGAGGTGTCGTCATGACAATCCTCGGGGGAGGTGTCGTCATGACAATCCTCGGGGGAGGTGTCGTCATGACAATCCTCGGGGGAGGTGTCGTCATGACAATCCTCGGGGGAGGTGTCGTCATGACAATCCTCGGGGGAGGTGTCGTCATGACAATCCTCGGGGGAGGTGTCGTCATGACAATCCTCGGGGGAGGTGTCGTCATGACAATCCTCGGGGGAGGTGTCGTCATGACAATCCTCGGGGGAGGTGTCGTCATGACAATCCTCGGGGGAGGTGTCGTCATGACAATCCTCGGGGGAGGTGTCGTCATGACAATCCTCGGGGGAGGTGTCGTCATGACAATCCTCGGGGGAGGTGTCGTCATGACAATCCTCGGGGGAGGTGTCGTCATGACAATCCTCGGGGGAGGTGTCGTCATGACAATCCTCGGGGGAGGTGTCGTCATGACAATCCTCGGGGGAGGTGTCGTCATGACAATCCTCGGGGGAGGTGTCGTCATGACAATCCTCGGGGGAGGTGTCGTCATGACAATCCTCGGGGGAGGTGTCGTCATGACAATCCTCGGGGGAGGTGTCGTCATGACAATCCTCGGGGGAGGTGTCGTCATGACAATCCTCGGGGGAGGTGTCGTCATGACAATCCTCGGGGGAGGTGTCGTCATGACAATCCTCGGGGGAGGTGTCGTCATGACAATCCTCGGGGGAGGTGTCGTCATGACAATCCTCGGGGGAGGTGTCGTCATGACAATCCTCGGGGGAGGTGTCGTCATGACAATCCTCGGGGGAGGTGTCGTCATGACAATCCTCGGGGGAGGTGTCGTCATGACAATCCTCGGGGGAGGTGTCGTCATGACAATCCTCGGGGGAGGTGTCGTCATGACAATCCTCGGGGGAGGTGTCGTCATGACAATCCTCGGGGGAGGTGTCGTCATGACAATCCTCGGGGGAGGTGTCGTCATGACAATCCTCGGGGGAGGTGTCGTCATGACAATCCTCGGGGGAGGTGTCGTCATGACAATCCTCGGGGGAGGCGTTGCAAGAATCCGTATCCGACTATGCGCTGCGTTTTATTTGGACAACAGGCTATCTTTAAAAGGAGAATCAATTTATAGCCATTATTTGATAATTGGGAAGATTTCACATTAAAATTACGAATTTCCTATACTTGATCTTGAAAAATTGATGACTTACCCACAGATAAATGTGTAGAAGAACTTGTCGTGGGTCCGGCTCCAAATCAAAGGAATTAAACACTCAATATTTTATCATTTTTATTTTTTAATGTTTATTTTTTCGATGTCGAGCTTAAAATATAATCTTCAATATCATATATGTGTGTCTATATTTAAGGTATTTAAGTTTGTGGTATCACCCATAGTCAAACCAGGGCTCTCCTAGATGTTTGGTTGACTGCTACATTCACTCAGCCATGGAGACGAGCCCAATATTAATAATAGTAATAAGTGAACATGCGATTATTAAAATACTTTTCCCCCGTGAGCCGCCACTCTAATATAACTACAGTCTCTACTGACCAGGTATCCCTGTGAGCCGCCACTCTAATATAACTACAGTCTCGTCAGACCAGGTATCCCAGTGAGCCGCCACTCTAATATAACTACAGTCTCGTCAGACCAGGTATCAAGTCCCAGCACAACACAAGGTATGTCTAGTGCATGTCTCTATCGAGGAACTTTAATAAATTGTGGCTAACATTTCCTTTGGTAGTATCACCTCTTGGTGCGAATAGTGAGTGCTGTGTGCTTGGCGAAGCTCAACCTAGAGACGAGAGTTATGTTGAACTCAGTACACTCGACTGAACATAATGTGGGGTAGTAATAACAGAGTGCTTCTCTTCGTTTACAGACACAAACACATACAACCAGATCAATATTACAATTTTAATAATATAAAATTGAGCCATAGGAATCGCACTTTCACTTTTAAACGTGTTATTTACACAATTTGAAGAATTCAAAACAATGAGAATATCTATGAAACTATTTGAAAAATGTGTTTGGTCAGAGATTCGAGTTCCTGTCCTTTGGATTAGCTTCATTAACTAGGAACTTATCGAATTCTGAGACGCATTTCTCCACAAATCTTTCAGAATGAACTTTTGAGTATTATGTAATTGTGTTGTTTTTTATTAACATAGTTATTGATTAACTTACACCGCGTTTTGTCTAAAAAGTGAGACGGAACATTTTACTACGAGGTCTATTTAACTCTATATATTCCGAGTTTTGAAGATTACTCATCATTTTAATAAACTCCGGGGAGGTTGATAGAACCGTTATCAAGTTAGTTCCAATCAGTCAATAACAGTGATTCTAGTGCTCATCTCAGAATCACGTGTCACTAACGTCTGCTCCAGGTATATTCTAGGCCCCAATATTATTATCAATACATCCCCTTTCCTCATTTATTTTATTATGTACATTTTTTACCGCAATATGTTCACATTGAGAACTTACCAGGTATATTTTATATTTTGCTCGAGCTTAATAATAAATGTACAAGTCCTCGAGGGAAATAAATACATTAAAATACTATATATTTATATATTTTTATGGAAGAGCAGTCCATAAATATTATGTTAAAAAATAAACTTCAGGAAATAGCTCACTAAACAATTTTTATTTTGATCACTTATTACTAATTGTTCCAACGAGAGGACTAATGTTTTATGGCAGTCACTTTTAGGAGCGTGGATAAATATAATACACTTTTTACGTACATTGGTTAATATAAATATTTATAAAGTAATATATATGGTCTACATATTTAAAAAAGTTTTTATGGTGTGCCAACCAAATACATTACTGGAAGAAGATGCGGGTTAAGCATTTTCAATCAACACTTAAATAAAAGTTGATATGAACATTATTGGTAGTTTACAAATTGTAAAAATAAAATTAGCTCTTTATAAAAATTGTTCAGCTATTATTTGAAGATATTTTGTAACTCATCAGAATATTATTTTGTTTAGAGTTACATATTAAAGTATGCTAACAGGAGCTACAAACATAATTTGAGATTTGCTTCTAATCAAGGGGGGGAGTGCAGGGAACGAGAGCGAAGGGCAGAGTTTTTGCACTTTTTTACATAATAAATAAAATATTCCTTCAGTAGAAACATAGGATTGAACTATCTTCGCATGTTGACCTCAACAGTTGTTGAATATCTGTTATAATCGTAGCGGCATTTGATGAGACAAAAATTAAACTCCAAGTTTCTATTGGAGAAATATATATATATATAATTTTTATTTTGAAAAAACAAAAAACAAATGGTTTTGCTATAAAACTACAAAATTATTGGCTTTCATTCTACTTGTCAATCAAACACTAAAGGCAACCAACAAAAAAATAAGATTGAGGCTGCTATGAATATCCCATAGTATTAAAATAAACACGTTCATTCACATGTCTAGTAATTAATTTACGCATATATTATATTTTGTAATTTTTTCTAGCGCCGCGTCCTACTACTTTTTCACCCGCCTCGGTGGCGTAGTTGGCTAACGCGCCAGTCGTGTTGAGCCAGACCACCGAGGACGGGGAGATCGAGGTTCGAATCTCGGTCGGGTGAACTGGGGGTGGTTTTTCCTAAATGGTTTTCCACTCTCCCTCCACGCAAATGCGGGTTCACCTCCTCTAAAATTCAAACTTCCCAATTCCTAATCCATTAGTGTAATTAGTACTTAAGCGTATAACCCGAACGGGTAGTAAGACGCGGCGCTAAAATTATTAAATTACTACCTTTTCAGGCTATCTGCATTTGTACTAATTACGCTAGTGAGCTGGGGATGAGGGAGGTTGAATTTAGAGGAAGTATATATTTGTTTGGAGAGCGAGAGAGCGAGAGAGAGAGAGCGAGAGAGAGCAAGAGAGCAAGAGAGAGCGAGAGAGAGCGAGAGAGAGCGAGAGAGAGCGTGTGAGAGAGCGTGTGAGAGAGCGTGTGAGAGAGCGTGTGAGAGAGCGTGTGAGAGAGCGTGTGAGAGAGCGTGTGAGTGAGAGCGTGTGAGTGAGAGCGTGTGAGTGAGCGTGTGTGTGTGAGAGCGTGTGAGAGAGTGTGTGTGTGTGAGAGAGTGTGAGAGAGTGTGTGTGAGTGTGTGTGTGTGTGAAACTACCTTTAATACATCCGACCGAAATTCGAACCCCGATCTCCCTGTCATTGGTAGTCAGGTCCAACACGAGAGTGAAGCCTTAGATCATTTATATTTTGTAATTACGTGTTTCAAATTAAGTTGTATTGCTAATTATATGATATGCTATGATATCCAAGTTGTATTAGGTTTTTATTCTGAAGCAAGCTCCCGTCTTTGTGTTTGATTATATTTTGCTCCGTTATAAGAATAAGGTAATATTTTTGAAAAAAGTTAAAAATAATCATAAAGGTATATATTTTTGTAAATTATTAAATAACTTATGGTTTCTATTTTTGGAAGGTTGACGAGAGAGATCTTTACACGTTAACACAGCTTAATAGCGCGTGCTTAGTTTTATTTTACATTTTATATCACTTTTGACTGTTATTGATAATGGATACAGTATTGGCAAGAAATCAAAACCAACCAATTAAACATGGTCTTGGTAGTTTTATTCTGATGGAAACTATGCTGGGGTGTACAAACTTTTTACCATCACACGAAACACTGAACACAGCTATGTATAGATTAAAACTGTAACAGTGCAGTGGTGTTTTTTTAGTACATTTAATTGAAAGACCCCTTCCAAAGATGTCCGGATAATATTTGTCACTTTCTGAGGCAATGAAGGCAGTCCTTTATCAACATTAGATAACTGCACCGACTTTGTCCAGTTGCTGTCCATAAAAAGAGCACGTCTGGGCACTCTTGATATTATTTTTTCAAAGAAAGAACCCTCATTTAAGTGTAATCTTTCCTTGATACAGCCATTGTATGTTTGTTTGCTTTGAGCTTTATCTATTTTAAATACATTTTAGTACGAATATACATTAACTACAGTGTGCTTTCTTTAAATGCCTTTCTTTTTATTTTATTTATACCTCTTTTGCTCTTCTATAATGTGTTTTTCAGCGCATTGATTGAAATTTGACTTAATTGGGGCAGTCGCTTCATTGGGCCAAAGTGATCTAGTCCCTTTGTGTCCCATTTAACAGAAATACACTATACTTAGTTTTCTTAAAGGCTCTTTCTATGAGAATTCAACTTTATGCTGTTAATCTTTACCATAGAAAGACTGTTAGCATAAAAGCCTTTGAATTTAAATTTAAAATGCTCTTTAAGTCATTTATTTACTAAATTACTAAATTACTCATATACTAAATTTCTTGCTTTTATTTCAATTTTAACTTAAAAGTATCTTTGTCTTAACTGTTTTTAAAAGAAAACACTTTTTTTCCCTGACTGACAAGATGTCTACGCATTATCAGACCAACCCGCAAGTCGTAATGTTCTGTTCTTTACGTTTTGTGTTAATTAAGCGTGGTTGGTAGATAGGGTCACGGGATGTAGGACCTCTCTTGGCTCTTAGTGGCTGGTATTCCGGGGGGAGATGGTCACCTGTGATGGCTGTTGCCCCTATTTGTCTGCTACCACCGCCTTCATCCCGGACTCTGGATTTAACCAGCTTATAGAACCACGGAGAACATTCTTGGCTACTCAAGTTGACATTCATTTGTTAGTATTAATATTGTTTGATGTTTAGTAAGCTACTCTAAGGTACTCTCTTGCTGTCAACAATGATAATATTTTACCACATTATATCTGTCAACATTGGCAGCTGCGAATGACATGGCTTGACGACTGAATACGTGACAATAAACCCGGTGACTTTTTGACCCAATTCGGCGATAACTTTGTCTAACGCGTTACTCTCGTGTTGGACTGGAGTGTTGGTGACGGGGAGATTGGGGTTCGAATCTCTCTTGCGTGTACTGAGGGTTAATTCTCCTAAGTGGTGTCGTACTTTCCCTCCACATTTCCTCTAAAACACTACTTTCCTCCACTAGCGCAATGAATGTGTGCGCTATAAGCGGAACGAGAACCAAGACACGGTGGGAAAAATAACTTTTCTAGTGGTCGGAGAAGGTTCTTCCTTTACGGGAATCGAACCGTAGTAGTGCTCCGAGATCCGTCACATTGACGCGGCATCCAAATTTGTTAAGTCAAAGTAAAAATGAGAAGTATTTTTATATCAAAATAGTGGACCTTTATTTTTAAAATGTATAACCAAACAACGCATATATTCTAGTTCACATTAATTAAAACTAAAATAAATTGCTACAGTATGGCTTATAGTAACACACACGCAGCTATGGTCGGATGCACTAAGTGTGTTTTCCCATTCTCTTTCCACGCTAGATCGGTTGACATTTCTCTAAGCTTCCCTGACTTGCCTGTTACTGCCAAACCAGACGACGATCTTGAACTTTAGTCCACGTGACCACGCCACGTGATTGAACCATGACCCTCTAGACTTGTGGTTGACCACTTGGGTCCCTTAGCCACAGGGATGTTAAACAACAGTGCCTCACCTGGGATTGAAAGAGGGTCTTACTGATACCTATAACCACGTGACCACAGCAGTCATGTCTTGTCTGTGTTAATATGAACACTTGCTTTGGTTCTCTCATATCCTCAATGAATCCATACTATAACGTTCTTATAGAACACAGATATTGCTTTATTCATGGACTTGTGCCGATAAATTCCGACAGAGGAAAAGGTATGTTTGTATCGGACACGTCAGGAATGAACCAGAAGGACCTGAATCTGCACACAGGCTTTCTTTCATCTTATTTTATCAGCTTTCGAAGCTCGCTTATATTTGCATGCTGTTATCTGGCCAACAAAAATGGGGGTGATCAAATAACAGAAGCGGGTTGTTTCTTAAAAGACAGATAAAGGTGTTTAAAAAAATATATATAATGATGGGTTGAAAACAAACCTGTACATAAATCATGGAAAGCTCACTTTTGTTTGGGTAAAATAATATGGGGTATTTTGTTTTTTTCCTAAGAACGAGCTCATTGCTTTTTTATCGATTTCCAACGAAACATTTCCATCGATGTTCGTGTCGTGAAACCGAACGGGAGGCGACGTCTCTCGAAAAGCTGAAGAGATAAAGAAGACAAGTAGAAAAGAGATAAAAGCTCACAGCGTCCCCGACAGTTGAGAAACACGCCCCCCCCAATTCCTGGGTAATGCAACCTTGTTATTTATCATGGAGCAAGGTTTATTTTGATTGGTTGGAATATATTCTTGTTGGTGGTTGACGAGTTACATGATCGGTGTTTTATCTAGTTATTTTCATAACGTTTAAGGTGGGAGGGAAACGAACGTGGTTTAAGGGGAAATTCAGTATTTCTTACAACAAAATAAATACAGTATTGCTCCAGTTTAATTTTTTAATGGCAATTTCAACAGTTATTCTATATTTACTTTCTCTCTATCTTACAGGTAGAGAAAGTATGGTGATCGTCAAAAAAATCGAACTCGAGATTTTGACGAATCTTGACGTATCATGACTTCCTAAATCCGAAAAAGTTGTTTTTGAATTTCCGTCTGTCTGTCTGTCTGTCTGTACCTTCAACTAGAGCCTAAACTATTTTACCGATTGAGCTAAAACTTGATATCTAGGGTTTTCATAGGGTTGCCCCGAGGGATTTTTGGAATTGGATATCTACCCCTAAAATTAAGGGTAGTTTACTGAAGGGAAAAAAGAGAAAAAGTCTATTTTCTCAAAATCGGCTCTAACGATTTTGATTAAATTTCATTTATTAACATTAATAAATATTCCAAACAAAATGGCTACTCTCAATATTTCGGCAAAATGGCTTTAAGGGTTCCGGTCTGATGCGTAAATTAACATTTTTTATAATAGCTCCGAAACTATTTGAGATATGAAATTACTTAGCATTACAAATATGTATATATATTTATAATACAGATATTTTATCCGAAACATATTTTTATAAAATCAATAACTTTCAATCTATACGCAATTATATGAATTTTTTAACTTTTTGGACATTAAAGTTTAAGTATTGCGACCGTAAAAAAAAACTAACCTGAAATGTTGATGGATGTCGACGTCTCATGACCCCCCGAACCCTAAAAAATAGTCTTTGCAATGCCGTCTGTCTGTGTGTCTATAAAAACTTAAAATTAAGGGTAGTTTACTGAAGGGCGAAAAGAGAAAAATTTGGTTTTCTCAAAATCTGCTCAAACGATTTTGATTAAAATTCGTATCTAGGCGTTGATTAAGATTATAAATAAACTGGCTATTTTCATTTTCCTATGAAAATGATTTTTAGGGTACTTTACAGAAGCGTTAATTTCCGTATCTCCACAACTATTTGAGAAACTAAACAACTTATCATTGCAAAATTGTAGGACTATTAGAAATAAAAAACTTTTATTTGACATATATTTTTATAAAAGCAACAGTTTCTGAGATATTTGCAAATATATTAATACAATTTTGTGAGCTTTAGTTGTAAACATATACTACTTAAGTCTTAACGCAATAATTCTCCAATGCCATAGAGTAATTAAATATAAGTATCTAAAAAAGTATGTTATTTTTCCTTAAATCTCTTAGGAGAAATGTTTGCATAGCAATGATCTATCTCCATTTTAGACTCAATAGTCAATATTTACATTTTTTATTGGTCAAAATGTATAAATGAATAATTAAATATCAATGCGATGACTTGAAGATCTGCAACACCTTATAAAATGTTAAAATTTTAACCAGAAATCGAAATTTTAATACGAAGTGTTGACCCTTGTGGAAGACATTAAACTGTTTGAAATGCTCTTAGGTGGACAAAGATGCGCCTCTTTTCTCATTGATTCTATATCATTGTATATTATTTTATGCGTGTTCTTATGTGGAGTGGTGATGATACAATGTACATTATTCCGTTCAGAAATCTTACGAGTTTATAGAAAGAGAGAGAAAGTCTGTGTGGTGCGCCGTACCATTTATTTTGATTGTCATCGTTGAATTTGAACGGGACTGTTAGGTTGATTTTAAAAGTTTATGTTCAAACTCTACTATGCTCAAGATACTCAAGAATTGTTAAAATCTCCATGCATATAAAATCAAACAAACTTATTTACTTAAACAATATTTCATTTATCTTGACCTAAAAGAGTATTTTTTATATAAAAGTTGTAAAAATACAGCCCTTGAACTCCTATATGTAATTAGCAACCCGCCACATTTATAAAATATGCTATTTCTCCTACACATATCACAATTATATCGTTTTATTAATTTTAATTAATGTAACAAAACATTGTCCGTAGAAGTAAAAAAATTGCGTATAACCGGAACGGATAGTAAAACGCGTTGACCAAATAAATAAATACGCACTATAGATAAAATAATTAGTTTTTGATTTGTCAGTATTAATCTGTGCAAACAGTTGAGACTTATAGCCAGACGAATGATTTGATGCTTTGATTGAGAAAATGAACCTAGCTTTGTATAAAAGAAAGCTCTTTTCATTCTTAGATCAATTTCAACGCAAAGTGTGTTTCTATGTATTGTGTTTGACCATCCTGGACACCTAGTTCGAAAGCTACTCATATTTAAAAACTGAACAAATTAAATATATTTGGAACTGCTGGCTTAATGTGAACTTTCTAAACACACATGGCAATCATTCCATTAGTGTCACAAGATCCAGGGCGTCTTACAAGCCATATACTGTATTACCTGGGTAAGCTGATAGGAAGAAGATAGGGAAGTGTATGTAATCTTACAATCCCTAGTCAGGGATGCACGAGGCAGATTCTCACTCCCCGTAGCTCCGAGATGTTGTTGTATCTATTTAGATTAATACAGAATAGTTTTAGTAAAACTTGGGATAAACCTTTCATCTCATAGCTCTAAGGCACGCACGTAGCCTTCTATTTATTCTCTTGCTTTAGTTTAGCATGAGGGGATTTATTTCAGTTGTTTTAGCTACACGCAAAACTTTCAATTTGCACGCTTACCTCCAAAGTACAAGCGGTAGTACTTACTGCCTACATTAACCTAGGTATTAACTACTACTACTACTACTACTACTACTACTACTACAGGAGTACAATACCAGAAAACATTTAACTTCAACCCCCAATCCTGGGACAAAGAATAGAGAATATCTTAGACAGAGCCTATCATAAATACTATATTCTAGGACGTTGAGATTCGAACAAGGGCCTCTTAGATAAGTCCTCTTCCCCAACCGTCCACAGTTCCAGTTTCTACCGCTAGTTTTATAAAAGTAGCTGATAAAACGGTGTTCACGGCGGCGGGTGAGAGATGTTTCCAATTCTCTCAGCTCCTCGCAAATAGAATCCATCGATCACGGTACTCTCGAGTTGGCTGTGGCTACCGTCGAGTTTGTTTCTCGAGGCAAGAAGCAATCTCAGGCTGTGTCCCTCAGGGGGCGATCTTGTTCCTACATTAGTACCCATTGTTGCTACTACATGCGCCACCGGTAGCGAGTTTGGGCAACTAGCAGCTGAGTGTTTTCAAGGTTTGGTGTGCACTGGCGTGATTTAATCGAGAGGCCGGGGTTCATTTCTTGACCGAGCTCATTTGTGGGGAGAGTGGAGGGTATCTACTTGTTGTGTTCCCCCTATCTTACCGGTATTTACTGTTAATGATACTCTTCTCTTAGACGGAGTATTTTGTCGCTGGGGAAATCGCAATCGTATAAATCACTAGGCCATTTATTATTATTTTTAAATAGCCTTCATACATTTTAGTAAATGTTAATATACACATTTATACATACATTTATATGTTAAAATTTTTTTTAATTACTGCGTTGCGTTCGTATTGAATTTAAAACCAGATAAGGCTAGTCATTTCTTTCCACTTTCAGCCACAGTCATTCAATTAGTTGTGTTTCAAAAGTCAAATTATTAGCCTATATAAGATAGTGTTGAACAACTTGGGAAATGTCTACTCGCCAACAAAATAACTGTTGGGTTTCTCGTGCCGCAAGACACACTGTTACGACATGAATATTGAGGACGAACAACCCCTACAAGAGCTTGCTGCCCTGTTGAGAAGAGGACACCTGGACATCGGTGCTGAGGCTGGTGTTTCTTTCGACGAGCATCTTCTCACCGAAAAAGGGGTTGAAATATTAGCGGATCTGGTACAGAGTTAAACTGCTGACCAAGAAGATGATGACGTAAACATTGAAGAAGAGAGTAGCAGTGAACAAACTGTGGCGGACTTGAAGATAGAGACCTATTCTGAGGCTCTGTGTGCCTTGAGTGACCTTGAGGAATTTGCTGCATTCACCAACTGTCCGAAGCTGATGGAGTTGATACAGGAAGCCACGGAGGAGATTCAGAAGGCTGTTGCTATCCAGAAGACAACAAAACAACTTGTTTTGATGGACATGTGGCAGAACTAGGCCGGAACCAAAGGACTACTCTACATGTATATGGTAATGTAGAAATGTACTAATGACTATTGTTTATAAGCCATTCTGTATTTTACTGTACATAAAATTTATTATCTACCCTTGTCATTTCTAATTTTATACTAACGCAGCATCTTTTTGTTTATTTTTAATTTATTTTTAGTACACCTGTATAAAACGAAAACCTGCCGAAACGGACTTTTTTTTTGGTCCCATCGAGTTCCGTTTAAGACAGGTTTTACTGTATTTGTAAATTAGTGGTAAAATCGCTAAAAATATCCAACTTTAAAAACATTTGAAATATAAACATATTTTACTAAAATTAGACTGCAAATTGTTTGGTCTATTATACTTTATAGTAATGAATGTATCCAGGGCTTTGTTTATTCCCATCCCTTTTGCTGGTGCTAGGAGAGTTTTTAGGTTAACACTTTGTACCACTGATACGTGGATCAACCTCCCAAGTCTTATGTGACAACCAGATCTCCTTTCCCTCAGGTCTTGTGTGACAACCAGTCCTTTCTCTCAGGTCTTTTGTGACAACCAGTCCTTTCTCTCAGGTCTTTTGTGACAACCAGATCTCCTTTCCCTCAGGTCTTGTGTGACAACCAGTCCTTTCTCTCAGGTCTTTTGTGACAACCAGTCCTTTCTCTCAGGTCTTTTGTGACAACCAGATCTCCTTTCCCTCAGGTCTTGTGTGACAACCAGATCTCCTTTCCCTCAGGTCTTGTGTGACAACCAGATCTCCTTTCCCTCAGGTCTTGTGTGACAACCAGATCNTTTGGTTTGTTCACCTCCTACATTCTCCACAGTAGTACAACCAGTATTTGGTTTGTTCACCTCCTACATTCTCCACAGTAGTACAACCAGTATTTGGTTTGTTCACCTCCTACATTCTCCACAGTAGTACAACCAGTATTTGGTTTGTTCACCTCCTACATTCTCCACAGTAGTACAACCAGTATTTGGTTTGTTCACCTCCTACATTCTCCACAGTAGTACAACCAGTATTTGGTTTGTTCACCTCCTACATTCTCCACAGTAGTACAACCAGTATTTGGTTTGTTCACCTCCTACATTCTCCACAGTAGTACAACCAGTATTTGGTTTGTTCACCTCCTACATTCTCCACAGTAGTACAACCAGTATTTGGTTTGTTCACCTCCTACATTCTCCACAGTAGTACAACCAGTATTTGGTTTGTTCACCTCCTACATTCTCCACAGTAGTACAACCAGTATTTGGTTTGTTCACCTCCTACATTCTCCACAGTAGTACAACCAGTATTTGGTTTGTTCACCTCCTACATTCTCCACAGTAGTACAACCAGTATTTGGTTTGTTCACCTCCTACATTCTCCACAGTAGTACAACCAGTATTTGGTTTGTTCACCTCCTACATTCTCCACAGTAGTACAACCAGTATTTGGTTTGTTCACCTCCTACATTCTCCACAGTAGTACAACCAGTATTTGGTTTGTTCACCTCCTACATTCTCCACAGTAGTACAACCAGTATTTGGTTTGTTCACCTCCTACATTCTCCACAGTAGTACAACCAGTATTTGGTTTGTTCACCTCCTACATTCTCCACAGTAGTACAACCAGTATTTGGTTTGTTCACCTCCTACATTCTCCACAGTAGTACAACCAGTATTTGGTTTGTTCACCTCCTACATTCTCCACAGTAGTACAACCAGTATTTGGTTTGTTCACCTCCTACATTCTCCACAGTAGTACAACCAGTATTTGGTTTGTTCACCTCCTACATTTCTTCCACAGCCTTGAGAGCTTTACATTGATCCTTCTGAGTGCACTTACCACTTTATTTGTGCATCCTGTGTTCACTTCTTCACATTATTGGTCCATCGCTCTTGATCCTCATGGGTATTTCACGTTCCTTACGGTCCATCCCAGTCTGGATTGTGCGCATATCAACATTCTCATTTAGGAAATAGCACCAAACCGGGATCTAAACCACAACCTTCCTTCTCCGGCAAACTAGACCTGATGTACCCACCGATTCTGGTGTCACGATTGTTGAACACTTACACTTACAAGGTTGTATTTCCTCCTGATTGTTGTACATACATTACTAATAAACCAACACTTAAACACATAAAATTCTCTTTGAAGCAAATTAACTTGACATTGTATCTTTAAATATTATATTGAAATGGTAATGGCTATGTGAGGAATGAGCTTCCTTTCAACGAAACGAGTTCCAGAGAAAAAAATACAGGTACACCAACTATACAATAATATATTTGTATTTAATATTCACTGTGTGTATTAGTTTCTATATCAAACTTTAGGTATTAAAAATAACTATATGCACATTCTCTCCATAACACACTTGCTCGCATGTTTACATTAGTTTTGATAAAACTGTGGCTCTTATCACTAACGATGCTGTAAACCCTTTATAAGACTAATTACTAATAATATATATACTACTCTAAAGCCACATGGCTGGCTCACTCACTCACTCACGCACTCACTCACATACTCACTCACTCACTCACTCACTCACGTACTCACTCACGTACTCACTCACGTACTCACTCACGTACTCACTCACGCACTCACTCACGTACTCACTCACGCACTCACTCACTCACTCACTCACTCACTCACTCACTCACTCACTCACTCACTCACATTGTTTACCCACTTTCAGATGAGCTAGAAACTTGAAATTTGGTAAACTTATAGCTTCTAGCCTGTAAACGACGGGAACATTCCTAAAAGTTAAAAAAAAAAAAAAAAAATTAACCCCCGAAAAAAATTCAAAATAGCGGAACAACTTTAAAGTCAGTGTGGACCTTTCTTTGGAGGTCTCTTGTAGCTAAACGGTAAGACCTATCAAAAAACTGATTGCACCAACAGCCATGGATTTGGCGAGATCCACAAGTTTGGTCCTATTATTTTTTGTCGTAATTACATCGGTTATACCTTAGATAGAGCTAGATTTTTTGATTTTAGGTAAATTTTGCACATTTTCCACACATTTTTTAATTTTCTGACACACTTATGGGACAGCTAGAGTCATGAAATTTGGCAGGCATATTGGCACATCCAATTGCCACAAGCGTGCCAAATTTGATGATTCTAGCTGTCCTATAAGTATGGAGAAACTAAAATAATGTGTGAAAAATACAATACAATAGCGGTAACATTAAGTTGTTACGTTCAAAACAACGCTGCAATTACATTAGTTTACATCCACTTGCAAAGAAAACCCACTGGGGTTGGGGGGAGCAAAGCGAGTTACTAAAATGACAAAAAAACACTACTTTCAACTGACAGAGCCCCGATATCCTGGTTCTCTGTATTATCTTTCACTTCCCGTGGGCCCCTTGCTGCACATTCTTGGTCTGTCACTGTCTGTAGTACTAGCGGCGGCCGCTTGGTCGCTTGCAGACTCTCACCATCAACAAACTCGTGTTGCCACAATGGCGGAAAGAAAATTACGTATTACAATATTGTATTTATATTCTTAGTTAATTATATAAAGAGGAATTATACACTAATATATAAGGAAGAATGATTGGAGGTTTTTTGCTAAGCTTTTAACTAATAAATCAATAAAAAAATATTTTTACAATACCAATCAATGATGGTGATCAATTCATATCAAAATCAGTATTTCCGTGTCTACCTGTAAGACATGAAACCGGAACAATCGTTTGTCCCTTGTTCCTGTCCCGTGACTCTGAGAAATTAAAACTGGCAGTTTGAGGAAGGGGTGCACCCACTAAGTTGTTTAAGCGTCGCTGCTCCTAACACTTTTATGGTGCTTCATTCTTCTTCTTTGTTTTTGTATGTGGCTTTTATTAAATCTCTGGGTATTTTTCTTTCTTTTTGAAAACTTTTCAAATATGTCTGAAGCTTTTCAGTGTTGCCGACCGTTCTCTCCGCCAAACTCGACCGGGGGTAAACGTTATTGCTGTGTTTTATAACTCGCCAACAAATAAAAGCTATCTTGCTCGTCTTCACACAAGTTTTTAAACTAGAAACAAGCATTGTATCTCTCTACATGTATGTTGTGGCTTATTGCGCTATCAACAAATTCACACCTACGGGACGAAACTTTTCATTTTTATGGTCTTTCTTTGTTTTTTATTTACGATATTTTTTATATTGCAATTATTCACAACAAATTCTAGTTTAATAATGGTTTAGTATAAATGATAAAAAAGGCTCTATCTAAAAACATAAACTAGTTATAGTTATTGTTTTAGTCTTATACATGAGAAAATATATTGTGCCGCTTCGGTGGCCACATGGTCTAAGGCGTCACTCTTGGAATGGAGTGGACTGCCGATGATGAGGAGATTAGGGATTGAATCCCGGTGGTGTGTAGGCCTATTGAGGGTGGCTTATACCAAATGGTCTCCCACTCTCCCCCCACCCAAATAGAGGTACACTTCTTCTAAATTCAACCACTCTCATACCTACACATAGAGTAATTAGAGCATAGGCGGGTAGTAAGATGTGTTGCTAAAAATATATACTATCTCAAATAGTTGCATAAGATTGAGATGTTTTTGTAAACGCACGCATGATATTATTATATGTAACTTACTTGTACACGTTTGTTTGAGTTACATTTAGGATTATTTTTTACAAACTTTCACTCAGCGCATTATAATGGCTACCGAAACACTTTCAAAGTTTACTGTAGCATTTTTAAATTAGTAAATTAACTACTTGACCTTTTAAATGTGAATCATATTTAATGTTGTTGATTTAAATGTAGATTACCGATGTCAAAATTCAAAACCACAATTTTTTCTCCTCAATTTTAGATGTCATCGTTTTTTTTTTTTTTTTTTTTTTTCTT
>CABFWO010006075.1:0-39016 GCA_902155825.1 Timema genevievae
TGTCTAACGTCGTATGGGGTCTCACGTCGGGACAGCTAACAGGGATATATGTGGTAGTACCAACTTGGATCACCCTGGGTCTACGATCCGAGTACTGTGTAGGTTGTCCCCAAATACAGCATGGCCGATAAAATTGTCACCACTGGCACCGTACTGTCAAATTCTGCTGGCACCTCACTGCCTGGCCATTCACAGGGTCGTAATATTGATAAGAGGTGGAAACGGGTAAGACCGTCCAGCCCTTTATTGGAAAAAGTCCAGGAAGTGGTGAGGCCCCAGCCCCGCTTCCTAGTAATGTCTCAAGCGGACGATGGTGAAAACATGAAACGGGTGAGCCCATTTATCCTCGAAAGAGCGATAAATGGTGCAGCCAAGGCAGGTGTCGCCATAAGAAAACTGCGTAATGGCACGATCCTCATTCAGACAACGTCCGACATACAATCAGGTAAAATCTTGCCTATTAAAGAAATACCGTTGGAACGTATACAGGTGAAGGTGGAACCCCACAGGTTCTTCAATGTTTTCAAGGGAGTGGCCACTTGCTATGACCTCGACTGCGTAACCATTGAGGAAATCTGTAAAGAACTAGCACTTCAGAATGTCACCGAAGTATACCGTATAGTAATGAAAAAGAACGGCAGTGAAAAAACGACTGATACGTATATTCTTACCTACGCGGATCCAACCCTTCCAAAGGAGGTCCGAGCGGGTTTACACCTTCTAAGGGTCCGGCCGTATGTCCCTAACCCTCGGCGCTGTTTTCAGTGCCAGGAGTTTGGGCATACTAAGCTGCGATGCCGTGGTAAGCCAACCTGTGCAGATTTTGGATAGGAGGCTCACGATACACCATGTGAGTCTCCTAAGTTCTGCGTTAACTGCAAGGGCTCGCACTCTGCTTGGTCTCGGGCCTGTCCGAAATGGAAAGTGAAGAAAGAAATGCTAGAGATACAAACTGAAAAGAAGATCCCATACAACCAGGCACGCAAAGAGTACGTATCTAGCCAAGCTCCGGTATTTCAGACCTCTTACAGTCAAATTGTAAGCCAAAATATAAATGGTCCTAAGTGCCATTGAGCAGTTAACATTTCAAAGCCTTCTTCAAGAGCCGTACCACTGATATCTGCTCGAGACAAAAATAGTCATACCCCGCCAACTACGGTGGTGACGAAATTTGTACTGGAGTTGACACCTTCAGAGAGGTTGTCTCCACCACCTGTGGCCCCTAGGAGTCCTGCCCGGGAATCACCCCCGACCCCCCTCGGGCAGCACCCCCGATCCCCTCGGGGAACAAAAGTACTTGCGGCCGTTGTTGGCTCACCCACTCTGGTCTCTGGGTCCCCGGAGCTTAGAGTGGGTGGCGGAACAGGTGAGGCCGCAAAGGCGAGTCCTACTGGTGCCTCGAGGAAGGCCAAGCGAGGTATCACCGACATTAATACTTCCAAAAAAGCGTCGAAGGCTGTAACAAAGCCTTCGCGCACAGAGTCAACGCCCAAGTCTCTGCTGGAGAAACAAAAGCCTCTATTAAAACGAGAGGTCCAGGAGAGACTTGGCAAGGCAAGAGGACCTAAAAAGGTTCTAAACCAATTTTTATTTTTAAGAGATAGTGCCATGGATTGCATGGATGAATAAATTTAAATTTATACATAATTTCACTACTACAATGGAATTGTGGGGGTTTTTATGCTCGTGTAGACGAAATTAAACTACTAATTTCTTCACTGCATCCTTCCATCCTGTGTTTGCAGGAGGCCCACTTCCACCCAGATGATAACCCCATGCGATGTACATTGTACCGACAAGCCATTCTTTGATCGGGCTAGCAGAGGTGTGGCTATACTTGCACGAACCAATAGATATCACAAACATATTAATATTGTATCTGATCTCCAAGTGATCGCTGTCCGAATCTCTCTCTCTATGGAAGTTACAGTATGCTGCATCTATCTTCCACCAGGTGAGCGTATTTCAAAGAGGAGCCTAGAGGCCCTCTTCATACAACTTCCCGCCCCCTATATCATCCTGAGGGATTTTAACGCGCATAGCCTGGTGTGGGGGGCTAATTTTACAGACGCCCGTGGGAGGATGGTAGAGGATATTCTTGTCTCAGGAAACCTGGTGTTAATGAACAGACCCAGACACACTTTTACACCTTTAATGGTGTATCCTCTGCCATCGACCTAACTTTATTTAGTCCTGGGATCCCTGCTCACTTCCTTTGGGAGGTTCACTCAGACCTATGTGGCAGCGATCATTTTCCCATTCTGCTTTCACCACTTCAAGATCCTCCCGGTATAGCACGCGTACAGTGGGTGGTTGAACGTGCTGATTGGATACATTTCGCGAGCTCACCGTGTTTGATGAATCACATTCTCCTGACGTCGATGTTAAGGCTGGACATTTTACTTCGACGGTCATCGCGTCGGTGAGGGCTACCTACCATCCCCAAATCCTCACCACCGTCCTGTTCCCTGTTGGAACAAGAATTGTCGGTTGGCTATCTCCGACCGTTGAAGGACCCTAAGTCTCTTTCATCGATGTCCTACTTTATAGAATCTTGAATAATTCCGGATTCTACATGCTCGAGCTCGTCGTGTTATTCGAGAGAGCAGAAGAGAGTCTTGGAGACGGTTTATTTCTACCCTTACAATTTTCACTGCCACAACTCAAGTTTGGGACAACATTCGCAAATTACGTAGTAGCAAAAATTCCATTAGTAATATATCTGCCCTTATGTATAACGGCTCGCTTATCTCCTCCATGTGGAGGTTGTCAATGTATTGGGCTCGATGTTCGCCGTAATCTCTAGCATTGCGAGGTACTCTAACGAGTTCGCAGCGTTATACTATCGATTTTGGTCAAAGTCAGGGGGAAGAGTATAACTACCCCTTTACAATGGATGAATTGACCTATGCCCTGTCCCAGGCAGGCAGCATGGCTTCCGGTCCTGACGACATTCACCATGAGATGCCGAGCCAGCTGCTCCCTGCCGGACAGGCATTTCTTCTGGACCTCTACAATAGTGTTTGGGAATCTCATCAGTTCCCATCTCTATGGAAAAAAGCAACTGTTATACCAATTCATAAATGTGGCAAGGATAAATTGAAGCCAACTAGTTATAGACCGATAGCCTTAACTAGTTGTGTATGCAAAATATTGGATAAAATGATAAATAAACGATTTATATGGTATTTAGAATCCCGCCATCTGCTATCAAAAATATCCAATATGGTTTTCGCCGTAACCGATCAACGGTGGATCACCTTGTCCGTCTCGATACGGTTGTTCGTGACGCTTTTCTCCATAAGCAGCATCTTCTGGCTATTTTCTTTGATCTGGAGAAAGCGTACGACACCACCTGGCGGTACGGCATTTTGAACACACTTTTTAATTGGGGGTTCTGAGGGAACCTCCCTGTTTTTATAGATAATTTTATGTCAGATAGACACTTCCGGGTAAGGTTAAATAATACCTTTGAGCTGTACTTTCTTCGCTATTGCATGCCTTTTTTTATGGATGACTACGCAATTTATTGCAGTTCGTCAAGTCTCCACAGGGCTGAACGGCAGATTCAACTCTCTGTCAAGGGTTTGTGGTCGTGGGCATTGCGTAAGCACCCTGCTCGCCTTTTTCTGGATTCCTGGTCACGCTGGTCTTTCAGGAAATGAACTGGCGGACCAGGTGGTTCATCTCCCTCCTGAGGCGAGTTTGGGTGTCATGTTTTTAGACCTGAAGGGTTATGTTTGGCGTGGGGTCTTACGAACCTGGCACGAGCAGTGGGCTTCAACCCCTGTTCAGAACAAGCTGCGTTCCATAAGGGACGGTGTATCGCGGTGTCCCTCTTCTACACGAAAGTCTAGAAGAGAGGAGGTCATCGTGACAAGGCTCCGCGTCGGACACACATCATTGACTCATGGATTTTTATTGAGAGGGGAGCCACCTACAGTGTGTAAGTTTTGCGATGCTCCCCTTAGTGTGTACCACATTTTGGTTGAGTGTCGTAAATATGCCCCTATCCGCCTAGCTCTTGATTTTAAAGGTGACCTACGTTTTTTACTACACGATAGCGCGGATGGAGTTATTTGTTTACTCCGTTTTATACGCCAGGCGGATCTTTTTAATGCCATCCGATTCACTTTTATTAAGTGGCTCATTTGGATTTTTTTCTCATATTGAGATTTTTAATATCTTTAGTATACTTTAATATGTTGTTTTGTCTTCTTAACACGTCTTTTAGTATGCTTTAACATGTCTCTTTTGTCTTTTTATCATTTTATATTTTAATGTTTGTTTTGTAATTTTAACAAACTTATATTTCAAAATGTTTATTTTGTCTTTTAATTGGAGTGATACACCTGTGGTTTTTTTTAGCAGGTGTTTCACTCAATTTGTATTATGAACCCATTTGAGCTCTCCTATGGAGTATCTCAAATGGGTATTCTCTCATATTAAGACGTATTGTTTTTATATTCGTATTTGTAAATTGTTTTCTAACCTTTTTATAGAAACAGGTGAATAAGATTACGCTCTGATTATATTATGTATTCATATTATGTTAAGGCCCTAATGACCTCATTGTGTCAATGGGCCTCTACATACTAATAATACTAATACAGCTGAAAATGTTTTTATATAAACATGGCCAAATTGCTAATTCTTTGATAAAGTGACGAGCGAGTTATACATCTCAGGGAACTTACTAGTTAAATATTGCTTTCAAGTATGTTATAATAAAGCAGCGGTTTCCAACCTGGCGATCAGGGCGTGTTTTGGGTGGGGTCATAATATAGAGGTTTTAGCTTTATATTTATGTTTTTAAGGATTTTAATGATAATAAGAAGATGCATAATTCTAATATAAATGTAAGTTGTTAAAGTGCTAAAACGACCTAGTTACTGCTCAGGTTCCTTTTGGCTATTCCATTCTGATAGCTTCTCGCTGACTTTGTTTATTGTGGCAGCCTCGTAATGCTGCTAGCATAACATAAAATCATCCCCCGCCCCCAGGATTGTTGATTCTCTTTTACTACATATTAGTCGCATAAAATCGTTATTATAATCAATTTATAATAAATAAAACATACAGTAGTGGATATGCGGATTTAATGTCACGCACGATGGCTGCAGAGAGAAAAGTTGTGCTCACAAACTATAAAATGTTGGAAACTGAAGTAGTAAATTCAGTTATTTTTTTAATCTAAAATTATACGATTTGAACGATATCTGCAAATCTAAATAAAGATATTTAGCTCAGATTCAGATAAACTGGAATAAATAATAATTCAAGTTATTTCCTTATGCACTAAAAAAAATTGTAGCTTGAACAATACAGGATCAACAAATATAGTAAAAATTACAGTTAATTAAAAGCTCGATTCACAAGGATTGATAATCGCCACAAATTTAAAAAAAATTCTGGGAGCCTTACCCCTCTTTCTCAACATTGACCTTGTACATTCTCTTTGTCACTTGGGAATTTTTCTAGTTACGAAATGCTCAGAGTTGGGAAAAACACTGGTTCCCTCCCCTCCCCCCCAAATATATTTCGTGCAACATCCCTGACAGTAAGGTTACAAAACTTACACACCATACTTACTAACCTCTATAGGTTTTTTGTTTCAAAAAATTTAATAGCATACTCCACTCCACGGGGTTTCTGGTTCAATACTACATATTACCACAACACAGGGCTTCATGTTCAGCAAGTTTACCTACATATTCCCCTCCACAGGGTTTCTGGTTCAACACTACATACTACCACAACACAGGGTTTCTGGTTCAATACTACATATTACCACAACACAGGGCTTCATGTTCAGCAAGTTTACCTACATATTACCCTCCACAGGATTTCTGGTTCAACACTACATACTACCACAGCACAGGGCTTCATGTTCAGCAAGTTTACCTACATATTACCCTCCACAGGATTTCTGGTTCAACACTACATACTACCACAACACAGGGTTTCTGGTTCAATACTACATACTACCACAACATGGGGCTTCATGTTCAGCAAGTCTACTTATATACTACCATCCATAGGGTTTCGAATTTATCAAGGTTACCCAGGACTGCCTTAAATAGAAAGGGGCCCTGGACAAACTTTGCTATCTACCTCCCCCTACTTAAAAAAGTAATTAATAAACATAATTTTTGTTTAGTGTAATTACAGTAGTTTACACCTTTATACCAATTTTCAATCATATAATGGATTAGGAAATGCCGTAAACGATAAATAAATGTAATAATTAATGATAAAACCCATGTTTTTATACATATAAATGTTGATTTATCCCCAAACCTTTGTTTTATTTATTACCCAATGCAGAAGATATGTATAAAGATACAAAAAAGTGTGCTTAGTTTAAATTTAAACAGTTAATATATTCCAAAGTTATCGTGAGACATTTCCACTACAGACAGGTAAAGGGTAACTCGCTTCACTCGTTCAATAAATAAAACCACAAGATTTTATTTTTATACTTTGACAATATTTGCTAAATCGTCTACTCAGGGAGCCCTGAGGTTACCTACCTATTACCGATCAAAGGGTTTCATGTTCAGAAAGTTTACCTACATACTAACTTCTGGTTCAACAAGTTTACCTACAAACTACTTTCTGATTCAGCAAGGTTGCCTATCTACTGCCTTCTGGTTCAACAAGTTTACCTATATACTACTTTCTGGTTCAGAAAGTTTACCTACATACTAACTTCTGGTTCAACAAGTTTACCTACAAACTACCTTCTGATTCAGCAAGGTTGCCTATCTACTGCCTTCTGGTTCAACAAGTTTACCTACATACTACCTTTTGATTCAGAAAGGTTGCCTATCTACTGCCTTCTGGTTCAACAAGTTTACCTACATACTACCTTTTAGTTCAGCAAGGCTGCCTATATACTGGCGCCAAATTATTCGAGCACTTGAATATTCGTGCAAGCAGAACATGCTTCATGCAAAATCTTTAATTTGCATGTAAAGAGAGGTTTACACTGTCATGTTGGCCTGTCAGTTAAAACTGGCGCCAGTAAAACATGAGAGTATAAACTTCACTTAAGATGACTAAGGAAACACTGTGTAAAGAAATTTTTTTTATTTAATTTCTCTCTACAATTATTACATATGTACCAGATGTATAAACATTCATATTGTTTTGATAAAGTCAAATAAAGAAAGTTTTAATATTAAATGAATTTACTAGAGTATAATTACATTATTTGAAGTGTTGTTAAATAAAACCGAAACAAATATAAATTCATGTAACCACCAATAAAGTGCTCAACCAATTTGAGTAATATCTACTATTTCCAATGTATATATTTGGTCAAACTACCAGTTGCTAGATAATAAATAATACACCCGATTTCATAAAAACAGGAAAATATAACACAGTGATAATCAAACTAGGATTACATTAAAATGTATATTTGTAGAAGGCACTCTAATTCTATAAATACCATATATGGAATCAATTCTATTTATTTAAAGCCATATGGGATGTGTTGGTTCACTTCTGCTGGTTCTTAACTTAAGAAACCATTTAGTTTCCTAGGGAGTTGTAACTTTGTCATATAAGTTATAAACAATCTTAACAAACAAATACACACAATATAATAAATATAGATTAATCCATGATTGAGAACATAGTCTTATAATTTATATAGTTAGGTTGATTTAAAATTGGTGATTTGCAGATGACTAGTTAAAAATTAGTCATGTCAAATCTCATTGAGAAGCAAGAAAGATTTAGCAATATGTGTAGATATTATTTATGAATAAACTGTAATAGACACACTTTCAAATATTTATTTGAAGTTGTTAAAATTCTAATCTTTTTTTTATAGTACATTATAGTGGTAGTTTGCCTAATATTAGTGAATCAAACTTTCTAATATAAAAGTTGAGGATAAGGAATGTAAGCTTTTTTTTAAAAAAATTGCACCAGCATTAAATTGGTATGAATATCAAGCCACCTCTCTAGGGAAGTTGGTGTTGCTAATGAGTAAAAAAAAAAGTTTGGTATATTTTAAAGTATGTAACTAATGATGGGTCAAATACAATTTTTCTCGGATGTGAATCATTTTACTTATGGATCTGGAACCCTGAGTTAAAATCTTATAAAACAAGATAAAGGTAATAGATTAATTTTCACGCAATGATATGTTTTTTTTCTTCATTTCTGATTTTATTCTCATTAATTCTTTTGTAGAGAAAATATAAATTATAATTAAATGATGACACTTTTTTGTTATAATGTGAATTCAAATTAAGTTAAGTTGAAAATTAATGATCTGAGGTCTGCTTGTTAGGGTTGCCCTATATTTATATTAAGGTATTAGTAAAAATCATAATACAGATAGCTCTAAAGAAAATTTTGATTGATAATTTTATTTTTTTAAATATTTGATGTTAAATATCTTTAAGAATATCCCTAAATGTAACTGATACAAACAGATATATACAGTAGTACAATATTGGTTTAAGCACTGCATCTTACTACCCATTTGGGTTATACACATATTTATTAATTAGGCTAATGGGTTAAGGATGAGGATGGTAGAATTTAGAGGAAGTGTACTTGCACTTGTGTGGAGGTAGAGAGGAAAACAATTTCGGAAAAAAAACCCACCCTTAGTACACCCAACCGGGATTCAAACCCTGATCTCCCCGTCTTTGGCAGCTCAGTCTATTGCGAGAAATATCTCACCAAATCAAGTAGTAATACACTAATAAACCAAGTGATATTATATAAATGGAAACTAACAATTATGTAAATGGTAACTAACATATTCATGGGAAGATTCATGCTACAACCAGTGACCTGCAATGACCTATAGCCTCCGAGCAAAGTGCAGACATATTTGAATTCATGACATGAGCATGCAAGACGGCCATAATTTTAAATTCTTGAAGGGAAAATACGAGCAACATCATGTTTAGCGCGATCAAATACTCGAAAATCCTAAAACATAATTCACTGTTTCTCATAAACTACTTGGACAATCACAGTAGTTTTTTCAGAATTTGTTATAAAAACTTTAAAAGACATGAGAATATTATTAAAATTCCCATATTTTAAAGAAGATAAAAAATTAACAAAACCAGATATGCTGGTTTGTGTATACCAACCTGAATATATGATGAGATTAAGTTTTATATGAACAGTAGAAGGATAAATTAACTAAAAACAAATAATTAGAAGTATTAATATATAATTATATAGTTAGCAAAGCCAATAACATTGTGATTGTCTTATATTTAGATACTAAGGATATAAACATTGCTTACAGAGTAATTTCTAAAATTTTATTAGGCATTTAATTGAGTTAGTAGTGTTTATTAATTTAAATATTATGATTAAGACCAGATACCATTTAATTTCCTTTACAATGTAGACTACTAAAGTTAACAATAAAATTACATTGGCCAAATAAGTTTTTAGAATACTTGGCTTGCTAAGAGAATTTCTACGAACCAAAAGTGATTATCACACATTAATAAGTATTTTATTGTAAAACTGGATACCCTGTAATTTAATATTATAAGCTCTATATTCATTTAACTGTTGGACATTAAAATATTTCGAGTAATGTCAAATATGTTACAAAGAATTAAAATATTTCGAGTAATGTCAAATATGTTACAAAGAATTAAAATATTTCGAGTAATGTCAAATATGTTACAAAGAATTAAAACACATTTGTTTTGTGTCTATACTAAACAATCAAAGTTTATAAATTCATATATATATTATTTTTTAAAGGCTACAGTAACATCAAAAAGCAAAAAATGTTAATAAACATAAAATTACACTTAAAGACAGATTTTATTGCACAAGTTTTGGAAGTCAACATGTTTATATCTTTGGTTTTTGGTTGAGATAGGTTTGTTTAGTTCTTCGGTTCCCCAGTTTTTAGTTATTATAAGTTAGAAATAATCTGAATAAACACATATATAGCAAAATGCAAAATATATGACACAAAAAATTTCCAATTTTCAATATACAAATTATTTTCACCTTTTATCTATGTTGGGCCAATGGATGACATAACCATCCACATTACAGAAATACAAAAACAATGGAGATCAATTGGATTTAGACAGGTTTATATGATTAAATGGAAGTGGAAACGGAGAACCAGGACTGGCGACATTTTAGAAGTGACCCATCACTAGTTTCTGGGTTTTGGAAAAATATGAACTACCATTCAACGAGTGTTAGATAAATTAAATTAAAGTTGTACAGAGCCATGAAATGACTTGTTTAGGATGAAGATTTTTGGAAATGATAGGATTGACCACACAGATAGTGTGCAAGGAAGTGATATCATTAAGACCTAATTAGCTAAACAGACTTTGATTTTCCAATACAATGCTTTTAAAATCATCTTTGTTGGCAAATTCTAGTGCAATTATTCTCTTTAACAACTTGACCGAATTACCAAAAATCAAAGCTATATTATACATGTGGTGATAATAGTTATAAATAGTGCTAAAACAACTAATTACTAACAACTTTGAAATTTTGTTCTACTTATTTAGAATTTGAGGCGATCACGTACCCAAAGATAGGGTTAAAATCAGTGGTGGCTTGTTTGTAAGATCACATTCAGTAGGATTACCATTCAAAGGTATCCAACAGATACAAAAGTTAGTCAAAACTATTTTCATATATTCATAGGCATGCCACTTTTGATAGATAGTACCGTATTTACCTGAATATACAAGAAAAGTTTTTTCTTCTTCTGAATTGGGTTTCCTCAAAATCGTAGGTTTTATAATATTCGTGTCCTTTAAATTTTTTTTGTTTTGAGTCAATGTTTGTGTATCAGAAGAAGTATACAACATCCAATATTTTTAGAAGAGTGTAAATTGTTTACTGACTGTTTAAAAGAATGAAGTTGCTGTGACCCATGGCCATCTTTAGTTACAGGCCAGAGTGTTAAATGTGGCAACTCCGCTTGTAGTGACGCCATGAGGCCTAGCAATCCGCTTGGTCTTCATTTAAAAAGTGGTAAATCACTTTGAACGATATCGACAATTTGTCTGAACATGTTTATGTATAGCATTTAACAAAAATACTTCATAGATTGAAAAATACAACAAATAAACATGTAAATAATAGTTTTAAAATTAATGTGCTAAGTAAAGATTATGTAGACTACCGTTCACAAACATGATTAAAATATTGGGATGAAAATTAAAAAAGGGCACTGGATCGAAGCCTAGAAAGAGCATTCATTGTTGCATTAATCCAACGGTTCTGGGTTCAATTTTCATGTTCAGGTGTAATTATTTAGCCATATTTCAATAAAATCGACAGTGCTACTTAATAAATTGCTTTGAACACTTACCAGCCTTGGGATATAGAATTTTGAAACCTTACTTTGTAAAGTGATTAACTTTTCTTCTTTTCTGAATAAGAATATTCACTGCGAAATTTATAATTCCTATACTTGATGTAGTTATTATGAAGTATATTTCCAAGCGTTGAAAAAACAAATTACGCAAGGAATGACCAAAGACAAAGTTGTTTATTTTCTTTAGTACTGTGTCTTACTACCCGGTTGAATTATACGCTTATGTACTAATTACTATAATGTTTTTAGGGTTGAAGAAAGTTATATTTATAGGAAGTGTACCCGCATTTGCCTGAAGGAAGTGTGGAAAACAATTTTGAAAAAATCCTCATCAGTACATCCGACTGAGTTTCAAACCTCAATCTCCCTGTCATTGGCAGTTTAGTCTACTGCTAGAGTAGCGCCTTAAACCATGTGGCCACCAAAGTGGTTGCAAAGGAAAAGGTGCTTCTGATGTTTGTCCTGAAGAAACTTATTTTTGAAATTTCATTTTATTAAAATCTTTATTATAGACTGTCCATTAACTTCAATCCTCAAAATGGTTGTTGATGAAGTCCTCCTCTGGTAAGATCATTGAAATAGTTAGCATCTGTATCATGGCCAACTAAAAAATTCAATGAATTAACTGCTTTCCAAACGAAAAGGCCATTTGTAGTAAGCATAACCACACATGTACAAAACTGGGTATTCTGAAATCATGTCAGCTGTTACTTGAATATCACTAATCACATCAACAAAATATTCATCTACTGTACGTTTTGATATATATGACACAAAACATTAGAAGAATGAACCACACAAAATTTTAAATCAAATAAATTACATAAGAAACAAACTGGACTAAATCAGCAATACTACATGTGGCTGTGCTGTTGACCGGCCTCAGCGCAGTGTTGCCAAACTTCAGTATTCCGGCCTGTAACTGAAGAGGGCCATGTGTGGACTCATAATATTTAGCACATTATAGTGATCAATGTATTTGATAAAAATAATGAAATCACACTTGTATTAGAATACTGTCAATGTCTGAAACTAAAAATCATTTAATTACTTTCATTGTCACTGCATGCCTTGTTTTTGATAGTTTTTTTTACCTTACTATCTGTTTAGGTTAAACACATTTTCGTAGTTGACAGTCATTCAGCATTTTCCCATTTCAAATAGGTAAGTTTTGGGAGTTCGTCTTGCTTGTATTTATGTAAACACAATATTAATGCCAAAACAATATCAATAATATATTTACATTTTTTCAATACTAAAAGCAATAAAATATGTTTACATTTTATAAACATTATATTCGACTATGATTCCACTAGACACTCTTAATTTAAAGCACATTTTTTGTAACTTTATTTTTAACAATATATTACGATTAACTAAGGAACATCTGGAATTCTGTGTAACAAGCTACCACTGATCATGAATGAAGGTAACTGTTTATTATTATTATTATTATTATTATTATTATTATTATTATTATTATTATTATTATTATTATACATCAAAATTCTTATTTTAAATATGTAGGCCATTTTAAGCATATCTCAATAAACCCTAGATATTTAAAACTGTCAATTATATAACATTATGTATTGTAAGGGTGTAAATTTATTCAAGCATTAATGGCAGAGTAATAGAAGTCAAATATATATTTTATTATATACTAAAATTTTTCACAGATGAATTTACTAATACTTTGCTACAAATTATGTTCAATAAATACCCATTAAGTCCAAGATTGATCAAAAATATTTTTCCTCTGTTCTTTTGAATGGTCCTTACCCAGTTTATTGAAGCAACACAACTATATTTTCATCAACTTACAACTCAATTGCTATTTTTTTGAATTTATATTATATATATATATATATATAAACATTAATAATTTAAATAGTTTGCAAGATTAAACATATAAAATATTACTTTATTCAATGGTTACTAAAATCAGCATCAACATTTCAAAATACATATGAATTAGTTTGTATATTTTCCATATTTTAATTAGTCTAATAATAAAATATCTATCTTCACTAAAAAATGTTGCTGTTCTATCTTATGAATATTTTATAAAAACTAATTTATATATGTATTTAATATGAAAGAAGTACTACACTTTAGTGGACCTTCTTCCATAATTAGTAGGAATTATAACATGATATAGTAGTGAAATAAAATTAGCATTATACAATAAAAGTTTCCATTTATAGTTTTTAATCACAATTATCAGGCTAAACGAATATATGATAATTACTTTAATGGGGTATAGATGAGGATCTAAGCATTAGGGATGTAATCTACCCTAATTTGTGTGGAAGGAGAACGGGCAAACATTTAGGAAAAAACCACCCTTAGTAGACGACCAGGATCCAAACCCCGATCTCCCCATTTTCAGCAGGCCAGTCTAACATGATAGTGACACCTTAGGCCATGTGACCACTGAAACGGGTAAGTTATTGTTAATTTCATTCTAGTTACAATGTCCTGGATTGTTACAGCAAAGCAACATTTTACACAAAGTTATGACCGATTTAAAAAACACTATATTTTAGTTTATTTAGTACATTATAGGCGAAGTGTGATGATGGAATGAGATTAAATTTAAAGTCAACAAAGAAATTCAAAATATTTGTGAGATTTTTGATTTATTCAACTCAATAATGCACACGAGTGGGAAAAATTGAGACAAAATAGCGAGTCAATTTGAGAAAAATGAGTCCAAAATAAAAGGGTCTATTTTGTTATTTACAATGTTTGAAATAACAACATTTTTTTAGTACTGCGTCTTACTACCTGTTCGGGCTATACACGTCAAGATTACTATCCACTTAATTTTAGAGATACGAATGGAGAAACCACTGTGGAGATCCAGTCTATTTCGAGCATGATGTCTTAAAGACTGCCAAAGTCTGTGTGGGATTACATTGATAAAAGAAAACACCACTGTTACAATATTGTTTATTCAGGAAAGAAGAGAAGATTTTCCATTGGTCATGTTTTGAAGGCAAATATTGTTAAGTCATTAATAATACAAACTAACAAATGGCAGTGAAGATGTGCGGTGAAATAATAAAAACATACCAATCACAATGATTCTTGTTGATAAGTGCAAACAAACTTATGAATGCTTATGTTCTTCAGTCAAATATATATGAATATGGGCTCCAAAATATTTTTCCTTAAGTGATAAAAGAAGTGAGCAACAATCTAGTTAGTCTTTTTCTAAACAAAAACTCTGTAGAAAAATAAGTATAGTAGCCATTAGTCAGCAGGAAAGGAAGAAAAAAGTCTGTAAAGCAATGTCACCTCTAATTCATACACTATAAAATAGCTTTACATTTAGCAAATGGGGGAACAAAACTGAAATATACAAATTAAATTTAGTAGAAAATTTTGTTAATTTACTACTTCATAATTATCAACTGTTTCCAGCCTGTGGCCATGTCAATTTAGTAAAATTCCTCCATATTCCTCTATTCTTCCTACAAACAGGGTAGTGACACAATATATGGAGCCTAATTAGTGGGTTCTGCATAGCTTCTCCTACTCAATCCTGATCACACCGCCAAGTGGTGTACCTCGGGATCTGAGTTGAACCTCAGCAGAAACAAGGTCAGGTGCGGATGAGAAAACTATAGAAATTTAATTCACAATAAAATTGGTTTGGTAAAACATCGAAACCTCTCAAGTTAATTTTTGGTATATGGTCAAATTTAAAAAAATCTAATTCTAATTCACGAGTTTGCCAACATAAATCTAATGTAATGAAAGCATTAGCCAAATAATGTTATCAACTATGACAGTGGGAAGTGGTTGGTCAATAGATAATCAAAAAATAGATTGCCACCAAGAAAAAAGTATTTTCATTTCTCTTTAAAAGGGAGAATAGTTTGATAGCTCACAATAAAGATAGGATAGGTGTGAAGACCATTGTAACAGTGGAGAAAGAGTGGGGTGATATGTGATACATTATCATACAATTTTACACTCTTTTCTTTATTGCTACTCTCTCTAGTTTGTTAGGGCCACAATGTTATAACAAATTGCGTTGTCTATTTCTAATTAATATATCTACCTTAAGAAGATTGAAGAAAATAAATTATCAAACTCAAAGTGTGAAACTCTCTCGATCAACCTTTCCCTTTTACCCTTAAGTGGGTCTTCTCTTGTAATTTTCATTAGTTTTATGTAGTTTATATGCTTTCCATGCTTTAAAATGTTTACATCATGATGGGTTTGAATCGGACAAATCTGAAACTGTTGACAACGAAGTCAAGATTTTGCAAAATTATGTTTTAGAAGTCTATGAAGAACAACAGGGTCACCAATTATTCCAAAATGATTTTTCACTCTCCTCTAAATTAAACCTTCCTCATCCCTAACAAATTAACGTAATTAGTACATGTGTTTAACCAGAACGGGCATTAAGATACGATGACGAAATAAAATACAAGCTTCAAATGTAATTTTATAAGTAATAGGTAATTTGATTATTTCATTTTCCTTTAAATGGGTCCAAACAAACCTGTAAGCCTAGAACATTTTCCTGGAAACAATGTTTGCCACCATTTTTTCGCGTTTCCTTTGTGTTTCTCAGCGAGGAAAACATGTTTCCTGTGATCTATTTAAAATGCGTTACAAAAAACAATGTTTACTGCTCTGGATGTATTTGCCAACAATTCCGGCAACAATCAATGTGGGCAAGTCTGAATCTGCTGTTTACACTGAGTACATCAGTTAGTGATATTTTCATTTGTCATGTCGTTAACAGCAAAAACAAAAACAAAAACAAACTCTGGAATTCTGTGAAATCTTTCATACACATATACTAATGTGGGATGTGGCATCTGAGGACTATAAAAATAGGATATTTTCAATGAATTAAGTGAAAATTTCTCACTTTGTTTAAATGAACTTGAAAAAAGAGAGGACAAGAATTATTTAAAATCTAAAAAAGAGGTGCCTTGCCAAAAAGTGCAAGTGGTTTGGGTACAAACATCTTTTGTTTCTTCTGAGTAGTGAAGAGTCCTGAGGCAGCAGAAATTCTGATTCTCTGTACCAAAGATAAGGTTAGAAATTTTATTTTTATACTCAGTAAGATTTTTATTTATTTCTTGGGGTCTTTTTTTTTAAGGTGTGATGCAGTTTTGTACATTAGATGATTAAGAATGCTGTTTTATGCTTATAGGTCAAAAATTTTGTTTCAAAGAGCTGCTAATTGTAGGCTTCTATGACACCCCCATGTAAAAATATTTCCACTCATTTTTATTTTATGGGTCTTTTTAGTAAAAAAGTAAATAAAAAAAATACCTTTTTACCAAAAATGTTCCCCTAACTCCGACTTAAATCTAGTGATGCCTGTGGCCTAGCACATCTTTATACTTTTGAAGTAGAATAGGCTCAAAGTTGGTAGCAAAATTAATAGCTATTTATATTTTTTGTTTACGTCATCCCATTTTCATTTTATTTATTTCACAAGTCATTAAACAATGAAGCTCCTTCGAGCTTCAGTTATTTAAGAAGCTTATTTGCATAGTATGAACCAGTTTAAAGCCCTTTACATAACCCAGCACAATTTTCTTCTTGAACATTACATAACTACATATGAAGCAAAAGCCATGGCAACATCCTCCTCAGCAGACAGCTTGCACTCAACTGAACTCTGGACAGGAAACAATATTTCCTCATTGAAGTCTGGACATGAAACAATGTTTCTTTAATGTTTATCAACAATGTTTCCTATGTTGACCGACGACAGTTGGGAAACAATGTAACCAAGTGTGTACTAGGCTTAAGGATTCATTGTGTTGACCATATGACATCCTCTATCAATGGAAGTTGGCATTTGCTTCACGGCGGCCGCTTGGGCAATATGGTTGATTGTAGGCTGACTCGTGAAGTAGTTTAAAGTTTATTTATGATTCAGTAAACTGTGTTTTTTATGTAATGGTTTTGTATAATGTATTAAGCCTCAAGCGGATGCGTTGAGGTATAAAGTACCCAAATCTTATATTTGTAAGTGGTGTGGTAACACTATCGGACACCCGAGGAAAGTGTTATTTTTTTCTCCTTCAGTGTGACCTTGACTATCGAATGATGTAGTTGGAATCAAATTTATTTAATTATTTGTCCGTAAATTAAAGTCATTTGAAACAAACTCATTGTTGGGGCATGAACTACCACACACTTGCTCAAGTAATTATTGAAGCAAGGGCCATGGGTTTAATTCCCGATAGGGATATAAAATTATCATTGGTGAATTTACAGTCAGAGTTCTATGTGTTTTTATTTATTAGTAATAAGTTAGTCTGCAGGTTGTTTGCTGATAAACAAATTGGTTTCAGAAAGTGCATAATAACAATACATTAAAGGCTCACTTATCCAAAATAGAGGACACAGCCCAGGTTTCAGATAACACATTTTTTTAGATAGTTTGTAAATTCGAATTGGGGTTGTAAAAATAAACATCTATTCCGAAACATGTTTTATGAATGAAATAAAAATATTGAGAAATTTATAAAATATACATGCATTAGGGTGAAGTTAGGCTTCAATCTTGTTTTTCTGAATTACTTTTGTGCAGTGTTAACAGGCGAGATTTTGTACACATTCGTTAAATTATCAAATATAGAGAGAAACAATTAATTAACTATGAGCCTACATTTGCGAATGGTGACTGAGAATACTTGGAGTGATGACATGAAAGCCGGGGCACCCTAATCTTGTTTCTTGAGCACTTATTAATTATTTCCCATGAGAGAGTTTCATGGCTGTGTAACCCGAGAGCTAAAAATACGCTTGAACACAGTTTTTCCCGTCATACTAAGAAAAAGCGCGGGATTAGCGAGCCCAGAGCCATTAGGGGAGAAGGGTCAATGCGGTGCTGACACCTAGTGCCAATGAATATAATTAATTACACAAAGAATAGAACAGAGCTGGCTCAGTAGATATATTCATACTAAACAACTATATAAATTAAATTGTTTGAATTTACTGCCATAAGCATTTCAATAATAATAGAGTTCTCCATTTATTCCATCTAGATACATAACGATAATAATCTATACTTAAAAAGCATTTTGCTTAACCAAAGTTATACTATACTAAAAAGAATTACCCACTTTGGATTATAATACCTCCTGCAGAATGTGTTAAAATATTGCAGGAGTTTTCAGGTTAGGCGATTTTAGTAACTAGTTAAAAAGAGGGGTTTACCTATTTTCTCTATAAATTATGTCTGTATCATATGTGATGTGGCCACAAGCTGGAAACAGTTGATGCTGATGATTAACATATCCAGAGAAAAATCAAATATAAGTAAGTTACAAAAGATTTCACACTTAGTAATGTCAAACTTGACATCACAATATCATAGCCTTCGAGTTTTACAAATAGCAAAATTGAAATAATCGATTATCAATTTAGGTTTAGACCAAACAATAATAATACCGAAACATGTCATCAAAAGATTAAACTACTATCAAATAAGGATAAGGGAGTAAAAATAGAGAAGATATAATTTTGCTAAATATAACCACCTGTAGCAAAGGCCAAATATATTAATGTCCTTGCTTGGACCTAGCGTGAAATCTTTTAAAGGCTGAAAACTAAGAATCAATTCATTGAAATAGAAATTTAAGTATCGTAATGTTGATGGTTGGCAGCTTTGGTGTGAACTGTGGTGTTTGTGTACCTCATAAAGGTTCAGTTCCAGACCCAAGAATATCAACAAACAAGCATAAACAGTATCTAAGTGACCATTATCTACCTCTAGCTGCTCATGGTGCCATAGTCCAGTTGGTGCTTTACTCTCTTATGTTGAAGAAGGGGACTGATGTAATCTGAAGATTTCATGATTATGTGTTGTGTTTTAATTGTGAGCTTTAATGCCTAGAGTTTTCTCTTGAATAAAAAAAACTGACAAAGGCCACAGCAGGGAAACATTAATAAATGTAAAGTAAAGTCAAGTTTTCTGGTAAGTGTGCAGGCCTTGCCTTTCTACCCTTCATTCAATGTTTAATTTAAAATAGCCGTTTAGCGCCATTTTCCCCTTGTTTTGATCCAAGAATATGGCATGGTGTTGTGAAATGTTCCCGGTGAATCTGAGGGTGCTTAATTAATAAACATTCTGAGAAAATCTCTTAATTTTGAAGGTAAAAAAACAAGCTATAACTTGCAAACCTGTGTTAAAGAGTAAACAAATTAATCCTTTTGAAGTCAATTTAATTAACTGCAGATGTAGTGAGGTAAGATGTCATTTACAAAATTTTGGCACATGTCAGATTAGTTAAGCTGTCCAAGAAAAGAGGATTTGAAAATTAGCTGTCTTAATAAATTCATTTCTAGCCTACTACATCTAAAAGTTTTAATTTGTTTTCAAATATTAAGTACTTTGTTTCATTAGATATCTAAAAAAAGTCAAATGTTTTAAAAATAAATCAATTTCTTTACTGAGCATGCCAACATTTTTACATAAACAACCATTCATTATGGGGCTATCATAACATTTTTGCACCAATTTTCTTTCAAATACAAATTAAAAGTGGTCAAAGTTTCAGACTTTATATTTAATTTAGTTAAAAATTAAAATAATTTCATTAAATTTCTTTAAATAGGAAAAAAGATAATCGTTACCTCTTTGTCCAATAACAGCAATACTAAATGTGAACTGTGTATCTCTTGTTATTGTAAAAGTAATCTGTGCTCATTTCTTTTATTTGTTCCTGTCAATCTTTCTTGTATCTTCTTCCATGTAATTTTTAATGTTTCAGGTTTGTCAGAGTGTTTGATAAACACCATGTTATTCTTACCCTTGTCTTCATGCATGGCTCATAGATTGATGACAGGACTGTACTATTAATATGTTCCCACTCATTAGAACCATTTACCAGTAGAGTCCCATCAAGCCTCGCTTACCTTGGCAGCAGCCCACAAATGATCCATGCTTGTATACTCAAAATAAACTACACACATTTCTGATAAACACATTGTAACAATATTCAAACCTTTCCCCCAAAACCAAAGTGTATATTGGCCGAGAACAGGAACTGCTATAAATTATCTTTCAGCAAGAAACGTATGTTGGTGGGATTAACATCTGTGTCGTCGAAGCAAGCATCTTCAAACTGACCTTCAACAGGGTCGGGTAACGTCACTTTCTTCTTACTCCGGATGGACTTCTGGTGCATGTCGGCTGGACAGAAGTTGTTACGATGTAGGTGAGGATCTGATTGGGACATAGGGTCCCATACTGCCATTTTTTGCTGGATCACTGTGAGATAACATGTACCATACATTAGACCTTCATGCTGACTTTGCTGCCATTGGACAAAGAGGTAATGGTTGCCTCTTAAAGAAAATCAATCGTCACCGCCCAATTCCCCGACCTAGGTTTCATTCTATTGGAACTCATCAGGAAGGAGTGTAAAGCGCGCAACACAACTTCCTAAAAGAGGAAACAAAAAAAAACACAAAAGGGAGAAAATGGAAAATTGTAAAGAATGCTATCATTCTTTACAATTTTCCATTTTCTCCCTTTTGTGTAAAGAGTGCTATCATTCTTTACAATTTTCCATTTTATCCCTTTTATGTTTTCCCCCCTCTTTTAGGAAGTTGTAATGCACATTTTACACTCCTCCCTGATGAGTTCCGATAGAATGAAACCTAGGTCGGGGGATTGGGCGGTGACGATTGGTTTTCTTTAAGAGGCAACCATTACCTCTTTGTCCAGTGGCAGCGATGTAAAGTGAGAACTGTGTTCTTCTTTTCATTGTAAAAGCCATATTGTGTTCATCCATTTTAGATGTATCTATCTAACTTTCCTGTACTTTCTTCCAAATATAATACCAGTATTACTAAGGTAAGTGTGCTGGCTATCCCTCCTAATTTAGGCTAAACTATTTTTTATAATTGCATGTAATGTCCTTTCTTTAACTGTATTTTATTTTGAAATATTATATTTTCCCTTTTCTCTGGTATTTATGAGGGTAGGATGTATTATTTATTTACCAAGGGGATTATAAAAGTGTCAATGAGCAATTAGCAACAATAACTATTGAATTCAGATTCTTGAGGAATGATTACTGTCACATTTTGTAGGGTTTTGTCATCTTACTCTTTAGGCCAAGGGTTTAGGAAGATGTATTTAGCTTTGAGTGACATTAGATACTTCTAAGAGGTGGGAGTATTAAGATATTAAGAAAAGAGAACTATGACAGTCTTAGCTAAATATGAAGAAATTAGTTTAAAAGTATTTTTCTATTTATGTGGTTGTTGGCCAGCCTGTTTACAGGGGGGAGTAAAAAGCGGGTTGGAGGCCATGGAGAGTCGCGAATTATAAATCTTCTCACTCTCTGTCTTCAAATATAATTATTATTATTATTATTATTATTATTATTATTATTATTTAGCACCGCGTCTTACTACCCGTTCGGGTTATACGCTTAAGTACTAATTACACTAATGGATTAGGAATTGGGAAGGTTAAATAGAGGAAGTGAACCCGCATTTGCGTGGAGGGAGAGTGGAAAACCATTTAGGAAAAACCACCCCCAGTTCACCCGACCGAGATTCGAACCTCGATCTCCCCGTCCTCAGCAGTAGGGCTCAACACGACTAGCGCGTTAGTCAACTACGCCATTCAAATATAAAGTTAGTAGTAGTCGTCCAGATAGTGGGTTCAATGTGTGCAGTGCAGAAGTGAATTTTTGTGTGATCAACAGGGCCCGGAAGTTGATGCCCTTAAAAACCCCCAAAAATGCACTTAAAAATGGTGTATTAATGCTCTCAAAAATAATAAAAAATGCCCTTAAAAACAAAAAAAAGATACACTTAAAAACTCGATTTTTTTTATTCTAAAAAAATAAAAAAGATGCTGTTAAAATTAAAAATTTAAACATTTAAAATCCAATTATTATTTTTCTTGTCCGATTATGTTAATGGGGGAATCCTGCGAAAAGAGAAATAAATTAATAAATATTGTATAACCATCTGCCCACTAAAAATAATAAAATAGGCAAAACATTTGTGTGCATGTGAGAATGATTTAGAGATAAAAGATTTACCTTATTCTGTATTGCAATGCACAACAAAGGTCATCTTCAGATTCTCAGGTGTGAATGATCTGAGATTGTTGGCCAAGAGGTTTTTATACCTGGAGAAGCTGCGCTCTACATCCACGGATGTTATTGGAGCATACTTGAAGTATAGAATGTCACCCGGCGATATGTCCTCTTCACTGTCTTCTAAAGAGTCACTTTTACCGGTGATTATGTCAGCAATTTTACATACTGTTTTGAATCCCGTATTTTTTATCAACACATTCTGAAGTTTTGTAAACACTGCTTCTCCAATGTTGCCAGAAGCTTTATTGAGGTTATCCTGTAGTGTTGTGATAAGAGCAATAGCGTCAGACAATGACACACATTTCTTTTCTAGGTGTGTTATGGTTATGGTCAAAATACTGAAATTAGCCTTGATATACTCTAAGTTTCCCTCAATTTTGCGATCTGAGAGCATATCTTGCGCAATCTTGATAGATACGGCCTCTTTACTGTCAAATCTGTTCACAACTGTTTTTAAAACACGAATATGGTCACAATAATAGAAACACGCATGAAGCCATGTGCACCATCGTGTAATTATTGGCTGAGGTGGTAAGGGTAAATCAGGTGCCAACGTCTTGAAATCAAGTACTTTAGTTGGCACTTTCAAGAATACTTTTTCAACGCTTGACACTAGTTGGTCAACATTTCCAAAGTTCTTTCTCACCTCTTCAACTCGATGAACTGCATGAGTGACATATGTTATGTGAATTATTTTAGAATATAATGCTTTAATTACAGTTGCTGCTTTGACCATGTACGGCGCAGCATCACTTACAAAAAGAAGAACACTATCATGCTTAATACCGTCAGGCCAAAGCAGAAACATGGATTTATCAAACGACTTGCTGATTGTGGAGTGGTTGGCTTTATCCAAGATTTCTCATTTCAAGAGAAATGTTTGACCAACATTATTCAGTTCAAGAGTTCCAATAATTACGTTACCGACATAGCGGCCTTCTACATCTATTGATATCCAGATTTTTTTTTCCCGCACACACTGCTTCGTATTTTATCTAGTTTTCTCATAGCACAAGCTAACATAGCTTTTACGCAGAGTAGATTCATCTGGTATAGAATTATTCGCATGTCTTTCAAAAAAAACTAGCAAAATTTAGGATGATTTACTTTTCCGAGTGGAATATTAACTGACAACAATATTTCACACAACTCTTGATTAAAAGGAGATGATTTGGTTTTAGAGATTGAAGCACTTTGAGTTAATATTTTTGTTGCTGTCCGTTCTAAAGCACTCTTGTGTTTCTCACGACCATTACGCTGAGTAACAGAAAACCTTTTTTCTGCTGAAACTGTTGACTCGCACAATTTACAAAATAATACTCTCCCGTCTGTGGAAAAAACACTTTCACCAAACTCGTTAACTGTCGTAAATGGTAGGATTTAGATGGTTTGATTTTCAGCATCTTGCTCACTTAGAAATACACAAATATATGAAAGTACAGCTGACTTAGCATGAAACTCTTGGGGGTTGCGTAGTGGCAAAAAAAAAATGTACACATGCGCGGACCATTTCAAGGACAAGTGAACATTGTCACTGCTAGGAGAGTATCCCTCCCTTTCCACCCCTGCCTGTGTGGCCGAGTTTCATGTTGAAAACTCACCAGTAGTAAGTCAACTAGCTTGAGAGATACAATTTAAACTGACACTAATCTACTCAACTAACTAACAGCCACATTCTAAACAATTGTGACTGTACCACTGAGGTAGACAAAGCCTTACATTCCTTAAATTCCAAGCTAGCCAGTTGTCCAGCACTGGGGCTTTCCATTGAAACATAAACATGATAGTAATCTAGAAATATATGTACTTTTCCTTCTTAATTTTTTTCGTATTTAGTACTGTTCTGTCAGAAAACATTAGGCTACACTTATTGTTTCATGCCCGGCCGTACTAATAATTACAAGAGAAAATTAATGCTCTAAGTAAATGGAAATAATGAATTTGTAAATATGTGCATTACCCTTTGTGAGTTACTATTTTTATGTAATGATTCTAAAAAATGATATAAAATGCACAATAAGAGTAAAAAGAGTAAAAAAATCCCTCAAAAAAGCTGCAAAAACACAAAAAAATGCCATAAACTGTTTAAAAAACCTAAAAATGCAAAAATATGCACAATAAAAGTAATGTTTTCGATATCAGAGTCTCATAAAATGTATTTATATACAAGTTAGCATTGTAATTGACTTCACAGAAAAAAGATGCAATGTCATCAACTTCCGGGCCCTGGTGATCAGTAACTAATTGTTTAAATAATTTTATACAGGGGGTGAAATTAAATTATCCAGCGGGGAATTTCTTTAAATATGACAGAAGCATTGACACAAAGGTTCACCTAAGAAGGGTTATTAAGGTAAATTATATAAAAATATATATTGTAGCATTGCAAAATAATTTACTCAATATGGTGTGGCTACAAAATAAGGACTTCAAAGATAGAAATGAGCTGGTTTGGCTTAATCAAACTAGCATCATATAGTTAAATTAGTTTATGTTTTTCCAAGTGAAACTATTTTTCAAGATTATTCCTAGATTTATTTTTCTTAAGAGATGTGGTATGAACAAAAATATATAAACAATCTCCTGTTCAAATGACAAATAGATTGTGTCATTATTTAGCTTATGAATTATGATATTGCTTTATTTATTTTTTTTGTAAATAACTTATATTTTGCTGTAAATTATATTTTAATTCCATTTTCTATTTAGAAATTGTATTATGGTAGTATAGCTATTGAATAAAAATTTAAAAGGACTAGAACCAGAACCTAATTAAGAATCAAAAGGACCAAGAACTTTTATTTTTCTATAACTGGAACTAGAACTAATAAAGTTTTTGGTTTAAATCCATTAAAAAAAAAATCTCAACAATTTTATAGACTAGGCTCAAAAAAAAATCCTCACTAAAAACTTATCATTATGAAAGCTACACAAGAGAAATAAAAATAATTATTAAATGATGGTTTATATAAAAGGTGGCACATTGTCATCATTGACAAGACACTGATCCCAAGTCCAAGGATATCTGCCGTCGCTTTTTACCGGCTATTTACAGGATTGTTTGGCAATCCACCTATATTAGTTTAAACTATATCCATTGCAAAGAAGCTGATTCTACAATAGATTTAGATCATTTAGTTCACGGTAGCATTCCAAAGGGTAATAATAATATTTAGCACCGCATCTTACTACCCGTTCGGGTTATACGCTTAAGTACTAATTACGCTAATGGATTAGGAATTGGGAAAGGTTGAATTTAGAGGAAGTGAACCTGCATTTGCGTGGAGGGAGAGTGGCAAACTATTTAGGAAAAACCACCTTCAGTTCACCCAACCAAGATTCGAACCTCAATCTCCCCGTCCTTGGCGGTCGAGCTCAACACGACTAGCGCGTTAGCCAACTACGCCGAGGTGGGTCAAAGGGTAATGATTTAACCCGTCACTATTGGGACGCAACAAGGCAAATGGGAGAGTTCTCGTATGTTGGCCATTGCATTTTAATATAATTAAATAATCTAAAGGACTATACATTCAATGCAACTTACTAGGCTCCCGATGAGGGTCGAAACTGTCATCAGAACTATCAGATCTGTCCCAGGTTTCATCTTCTTTAGATGGCGGACCAGAGCTATATAAGCAAAATATAGTTTGTAAATTTGTTTATTTTTTATACGTTTCCTCATTTTTTCACTATGCAAAATTAACATAAAAACTTTAGTCATCACATTATGGAAATAAATGTAGGCTATATATATAATGTTTAATGATATCAGTATTTATATAACAAGAAGCTCTATACAGTCCATAATCTTAGCTCAGTTGGTAGAACATCTATTAAATATTGACGAGGGCTGAACATTTATCATTGTCATTCTCAAAATGATGAAGAAGAGATCTGATATCTGGTTGATGTGTTTAGCCTTTGATTGAATGAAGTTAGGAAAATATTATATTTTATTACTACACTATGGGTGCTAGTTCAAGCTATCAGCATTGATTTACATTGCAAGACACAATAGATCGTGAATAATTTTACTCCGCATTTGACAAACACAATTTAACTACTCTTATTTCATTTTTTAATATCAACTGTTTTGGGGTTTATTGCACACATTTCATTTTATAAACATATGTATTATATTATAAATTATATTACAGCCCTCTACAAATATTTTGAGAAGAGGGCAAAATTTGAGTTTTATTTTCATCTCATGGCAAATATCAAAGATAACTAAATAGGAATAGAACTCTTGCCTTTTATCGACAGATGTCTAACAGGTAAGTTCCTATTTTTGTCACAAAAACATTGACAAAATTATAAACATACATACGCAGCAACATTAAAGATTTTGGTTGTGTTGCTATATTTTTAAGAGTATCAAATTTGGTGTTGTAGCTTGTGTTTTATTTGTCTTTAGGTTATCTTTAAATGTTTAGATACTTATTATGGTACTGCAAAGAAGAAACAGTATATATTTGTGTTATATAGCAGGAATTGAAGCCATTTTACAAATTTCTTCAATGTTTTGTTACAACAATTTAGATGTATTACAAAAAAAAAGGCTCTTTTCCAAATACGAGGGCAGTTTGGAAAGTAACCTCCGTTTGGCTGTAAATAAAAAACTTGCATCGAAAAAATATTTTATTATATACATCTTAAAACTAGAACTTTATACTATTTTTCAACATAGTCACCATTTAAATTTAAGCATTTGTCATAGCGTTTCACTAATTTACAAATTCCTTCTTCATAAAATTCAGCCGCCTGGTCACGTAGCCAATCTTCCACAGCATTTTGAAGTTTGTCATCGTCGTCTTCGAAGTGCTGTGACGCAAGCCACTTCTTCATGTGAGTGAAGAGATTAAAATCACTTGGCGCCAAGTCAGGGCTGTAAGGGGGATAATCAAAAATGTCCCATTTGAATTGCTTTAAAAGCTCCTGAGTTTTTCGAGCACTGTAAGGACGAGTATTGTCATGCAAAAACACAACACCGAATGTCAGCGTACCGCGACGTTTGTTTTGAATGGCTCGCTTAAGTTCCATAACCTTCCTCGATGACAAAGTTTGGCGGTCTTTCTTCAGCTTACATGGAGAATTGGTATGGCCCCAAGCCATCGACTGTTGTTTTGTTTCGGCATTTACGTACGCCACCCAAGTTTCATCACCAGTCACAATTCTCTTCAAAAATCCTTCTCCTTCCGCGTCGTAGCGTGAAAGGAAGTCTAAGGCAGAGCCCATTCGTTTGGTTTTGTAGACCTCTGTAAGCAAGTTTGGTACCCATTGAGCATAGAACTTTCGGTAGCCTAATTTATCGGTGACAACCTCGTACAAAACCGTACGAGAAATTTGCAGGAATTGTTCAGAAAGTTCAGAGATGGTGAATCTTCGATTTTCACAAAAATTGTCGTCATTACTCACAACAAAAGGCCTACCACTCCTCTCTTCATCATGAATGTTTGTTCTACCTCTTTTAAAAAAATCGGACCCATTGCCGCTCAACACCTTCACTCATAACGTTTGGACCATATACAGTATACAATTGATGATGAACATCTGCTGCTGAAGCGTTTTGTACTGAAAGAAATCTTATTACAGCATGCACTTCGAATTTTACTGGATTTTTTATTGCAGTGCTTATGTTTTGAGGTTATACCAAGCGAATGTGTGAAAGAACGAGGTTCATACTTTCACAGCTGAACGCTTACTGAATTAGAGAACATGCAGATGTGACAATGGCGGCACTCTGCGCACAACTACTAGCACCACGCTAGAACGGCGGTTACTTTCCGAACTGCCCTCGTATTATAGATTTAAGTCATACCGTTGGTAAAAGGTGTTTACCAAGTTCCTTAGGACTGCCAAAAATTTGACACTCCTTTTTAATTTCAGTCATATTTAACTTCACACTAATTTTGTGTTTTTTAATTATTCATATTACTATTACAGTTTACAGTAGAGTCTAAGAAACTCAACATGCGTACGTGCACACAGTTGTTTGTGTAACTCAAGTGGAACAGTTGTGCTGTGGTGTTTTTACAAGTGCTGTGTTTGTTAATTTTTACAATTCAGTAACGTGTTATTCAAATCAATACAATATTATCTGTACACTACTGTAATGCATTTCTGTATATTACATGTATGTATATACACAATTATATTAACATGTAATATATTGTACTTTACATATATTACTGTTACTGACTACTTTACCATACAATACCACAGTACAGTAAAACTGTATCTATAATATTCGATACTGTACTGTGATTCATCTTTGTTTAGTTAACATGACATAGTAAACATGAATTTTATGCAAATTCATTTGTAAAACTCGACACCATCTCAGTCCACATTAGGTCGAGTTTCTGAGACTCTACTGTACTTACTATTAACTTTTAAAAAACTAAATGGCTTCAGCCCGCAGGCAAGTTATACCGTCCAAGCGACCGCTGTAAGTTGGCAAAGAGAGTGCCAACATTTGCAGATAGTGTGTCATGTGGTCAACACAACGATCCCTCCAGCCATAAACTCAGTGTTTTTAGACCGGAGCCTCTATCTCTTTATTCAAGAAGCTACTCATATGTCCTCAAAAAAACTCAAGTTTGACCCTGTTCCCGACTCACTGTGTCAAAGATGCCGGGAATTGAAACCAGGACCTCTGGATATGTAGCCAGGAAAACTGACCACTAGACCAGAGAGGAAGTCACTATTAATTTAACAGTTAATATTTTAGACAGATGAAAAATAGCTGTGCAATTTTCTTTTAGCACCGTGTCTTACTCCCTGTTCGGGTTATATGCAAATGTACTAATTACACTAATGGGTTAAGGATAATTAAGGTTGAATTCAGTAGAGGTAGAGTGGAAAAACCTTTTGAAAAAACTAGCCTCAGTACGCCTGACTGGGATTAAAACTATGATCTTCCCCTCTAGTCTATTGCAAAAGTGACGCCTTAGACCATAAAACCACCAAAGCAAGTAATTGTTCAATTGTTTCGGATGTTATTACTATTACTTACTTTACATTACTGTACAGTGTTTCTACATTGTCTTATAATACATTTCCAAGCCATCATGGTGACATCTCTTTTGATAGAAAAAGTCCCAACAAGTTTCAAAACTCAAGTTTAATTTACTTTGGCGCTTTGAAATGTATAATGTTACTTTTCTTTCATTGACTTAGTTCCACACAATTTCAAAACAGAATTTTAAATTAATTTGGCTTTCCATAAATGATAGAGATATAAACACTATTAATAAAGTTTAGTATTTAAGATAGTGATGTAGAGATCGTGATCGTGATCGTTATTGCAGTTTTTATAGCAAACCATTTTTTTTTGGCCAAAATAAATAAAATATTGCTTCAGTACAAATATAGAGTTTAATTTTCTTCGCACGGTGATATCAACAGTTCTTGAATATCTGTCATGAGCATAGACACATTAGATGACAAAACCTTTTAAATGAAGAGGAAAAGATATCATTAAATTTCAGGAAAATCTTGACAGTCAACGACTGTTGAGGTCATCATATGAAGAAAATTTAACTCTTATGTTTGTACTGAAGCAATATTTGATTTATTTTGACCCAGAAAAGTTTTGATACTAAAACTGTAAAAACATTGACCTTTCCTCATGTCTCCGACATCCTCACCTTAATGATTGCACACACCTGCTTGGCCACCATGACAAGTCTTTAGTTGGAGGTTCTGCAAAGCTTCCACTGGAGACGTCCTCTAACTCGTTATCTGCACACACACACGCACACACAAAAAATAAAAATAGATCTAATTTTAACACCAAGCTTTAAATTAGAGAAGAAAAATATTTGGTAAGGTTCTTTTATTGATTTATTTGGTGAAGCGTTTTTAAAAATTTTATTCTGTAGCCTATTAAAGTGTAGATATGGATCTTTAGTTTAATGCAGATTGTGAGTTTCTGCCTTCACTAACTTGAAATATAAGCTATTGTAAGTTGAAGTTCATTCCCATGAAATATAACTTATTACAGTAAATTTTAATAAACTTTGTTAGTAGACCTATTGAAATGTTTAAAATGTTAACAAGTAGCTTGGAATGTTTTCTTCTAGACAAATTTTCTCTTAAAATTTAGTATCAATCAAGGCTACCTGATTTAACTTTTTGATTCTGATGTGGAGGGATGAGGGTGGTAGAATTTTAAGTGAAAAACACTGCATTACAGTGGAGTAACAGTTGGAGTTGGAGGAAATAAAACACCTCAATATACTAGGCCGGTATTTACACTGACCTCTCCAAATTAGACTAGAGACGAGAATGACACCTTTTTATGCGTTTCCCCCCTCTTTTATCAAATCATACTTGAGTCTACTTAATGAAATATACCTGTCGCATCTTCAGAGGTGTTATTGTAGTCGGGAGATTCCTCTGGTCGTTGGCAGTTATAACGCTGGTGGTAAAACTCTCTTTGCTGCCTGAGATTAGTTTTCAACGTTTCATACTTGGAGAAGAATTCATTTTCTGGCTGACAATAGAAATAGAAAGGAAAATCTAATACATTTTTAACATTACATTCACAGAATCAGTTGAGCACTGTCATCAAGATAACTCTAATCAAGTTGTAAAAATATTATACTCTGAGACAATAATAGTCACAATATTTTGTTATGCATGCCAATGCTTTTAGCAACTAACTATACAAGCTCATTATATATATATATATATATATATATTATATATATGTGAATATGTAAAAACATTTTCTCATCTTTAAAGCTATTAGAAACCATGTAGTGATTCATATTTAATCACAATAATCTGAAGGGATTAAGGAGTTAGAAGTTTGAGGAAATGTACCAGTATTAGCTTAAAGGGTGCAAAATCTTTTGGTTAAACTAGCCACAGTACACGCAATCGGGATTACAGTTTATTGGGAGATTGACACCTTATATCGTGCAACCACCAATAAATAAAAGTTTGTACTTTAAAGTTAGCTTAAGGCTAGGCCACAAACAAAAAAAACACCTACGGGAGATTCGCTGAGCTCCTTGGGCCAGGTTTAGTCCTTGGGCAGTGCCAGTCGCAGTTCTCAGTGAGCACAGCACTTGCAAGTGAAACAACTCATTTTCAAATAGTTCGTCCGAACACAATATTTCAGGTGTCAGCAATCTCGCCCCCTAATCCCCAACTTACCCCTTTACCCCCTTTCAATGAACAAACCTTTTCAGACAAGTAACTAGGGGACGATAATTGGAGATTGTTTACAACTAGACAATTTGCTAGCATTCGATTGAACAAAAAATGTCGTTGTATTTTGTTTTTTCTTTGTAATTTGCAGTCTGTTTTGGTCCAGTTGGGAGGTTGGTTCATAGAAAGGGGGGGGGAGGNGGGGGGGGGGGCTGAGGTTGCTACTTGAAACTGGCTTTGTGAAAGTCAGTTTATTGTCACTAGAAGGCAATTGTTGTCATTCACTAGTAAAACCATCTTTAAAGTGAACTGTTTTTAAAAATGCCTGCTTGATAGCGATATTGTCACTTGGGAGTTCATGTAGCAATCCCCGTGTTGAAGGATTCAAGCTCTCCTAATGAACGCAGCCATTTTAACGTGGAGGCTGTGGGTCTGGTATATACCTTGTCTGTGGACTAGGCAAAAAGGAACAATTCACTCCTTTTTATTAAACATTTAAAATTTTTACAAATTATTTGAAAGAGTTAACATGAAAGAAATCTGCAACACAAACTGTAAGAAATTAAAATTTATCTTAGGTACTGTAGGTAGTTTAATATAAAAAGGTCAAAAATTAAAAACTTAATTCTTAGAGGGATTTGTTTTAGCTTAGACTAAACTAAATCTAGCATTCAATGTCAGTAAGAAAATGAAGTGTTCTAATATCGAACTATGCCTATTTTTCAAAGTTTCAGATCCCTATTGATAAGGCTGTTTTATTTTTTTGCTTGTAGCATGTGTTGACGGCCTATTTAAATGTGTACTTTCCAACATTTTTTGACATAGTTAATTATTTTAAGTAAAATAAGGCCAATTTGTCTATGCAAAATTGTTTTGTAGTGGTTTTTTTTAGTACCGTGTCTTATTACCCGTTCGGGTTTTACACCATTTACATATGGTACTAGTTACACTAATGGTTTTATGGACTAGAAAGGTTATATTATAGGAAGTGTACCTGCATTTGTGTGGAAGAGTGGAAAACCATTTTGGAAAAACCACCCTCGATACATTCGATATTTGAACCTTGATCTCTCCGTCATCGGCAGTCTAGTCTACTGTGAGAGTAGCACGTTGGACGTTGCAACAACCAAAGAAGGTTTTAATAGTGTTACTCTTAGCGCAAAAAAAAACCTATCAAATGTTTTAATTTGAAGAAAAGACCTAGAATTGCATTCCTTAATAAAACGTAATCTCGGAATATTTTATGATATAATATACTCTACTGCCCTATTTTACCATTAATGTATATAGCTTACAGTAGGGTTAAGCACATATAGGCCTAACTACACTAATGTGTGTTACCGATTTAAAAAATCTGTTTAAAATTTATTTTTAGGTCAAATTAAATGTGAAAAATTAAGCTCATCTGCTGAAGCCCACCAGAAGATTTTAAAGAAAGCCTAACTAAAAATTATTAAATGTTTTTAAGATGAACATTTAAACAATACATGTCTACCCAAATTTCCCCGCTAGGCAGTTGAAGGTTTTTCTAATGTTCCTAACTAAGGTAATGACTTGTAGGACTATTAATAGGCCTACGATGCATATAATCTGAACTGGTAGTAAGACGCGATTCAAAAAAACAAAACAAGCCTACAATAGTCATCATCATCCTCAAATGTTTACAGCCTGTGGCCGGTCAGTTTAGTAATATGCTTCCTCTAGATGATTCCACCATTATTCTCATCTCACTTGCACACTTTCTGTTATCTGTTCCTCTCATCTCTGCCTTCAACAGTAAACCCTGTGCATGACTTATTTGGTGCTGACTGACAGTTCACAGCTGACGGCTTTGAAACGTTACCAGACCAAATTTTAATCCCTACGCTGAACCATATGATCTACAAAAAACATGTGTTTAACAGCTGTAACTTCTGACAGTCAAAATTTAGGTATATACCTAAATGTTGGGTGTCAGAAGTCAGCTGTGAGCTGTCAGTCAGCACCAAATAAGTCGTGGAGCTACTGTATTATATCATAACTTACACGTTTTTCCAGCAAGTCAGATGTGGAGAAATGGTTATACTCCAAATCAAGGGATTGCAGCGACAGCAACTTTTGCAGCTCAACAGGAACTGCGTCCAACAAATTGTCATAGAGATCGCAAAAGTACAGCTTTGTTAGGTTGGCAAAACTTCCTGGTAAACTACAAAGCTGTAAAAAAATAAAGTGTAAATAAACCAACTAAAAATGTGTTTTGTTATTGTAGGCTTTATTCCAAAAATCTTATTGATATATATATAAAATGGGCTAACCTTATTTCCATCAAGATTGAATTCCTGCAGTTCTTCCAACTGCCCACATTCTTCAGGGAGATAGGCCAACTCATTCTTGGAAAGTTTACATTTTTTCAAAGTTTTCAATCGACAAAAGGAATCGGGTAACCAATTCAATTCGTTGTAAGATAGATCAAGTACTTCCAAAGAAGTCAGTCTCGTCAAATCTTCAGGTACAGAAACTAAACCCACGTTGCTTAGCCATAATTCTTTTAGAAGTACACTCCAGTTTAGAGTGTTGACTTGGATTTCCCACAACATGTTTTTAGGAAGTTTTGAATTTACGAATTTGTTTAAGTCATTGCTCATGTCTAACACTTCCAGTCCTTGTAAGCCTTCGAGAAATTTTAGATATGGGGTTGTCACATTGCAGTTTGAAGTGTTCAAATACTTCAAACTCTTTTTAAATACGTACTTGGCACCTGTATCAAATATTTCTTGTTTCGAACAATCCTCAGTCATGTGATGGTTGTGACTAATAATGAGATCTCTAAGGAACATGCAATGATCTGTAAACAGCCATTTTGGAATTATTTTCAAGTCGTTATAACTTAAATCCAGAGTTAATAACTTTTCAGCACACTTTAGCACTTCATCGAACGCTTGCAGTTTGTTGTGCGACACATTTAAGCTCGAAATATTTGGCAATTCTATTAAACATTCTGGTAATACCTCCATAATGTTGTGAGATATATTCAAACAATTTAAGAGATACAAATTTTTAAAGCTTTCTGGAATATCAGTCAGCTTATTTTGAGATACATTAAGAATAAACAAATTTGAAAGATTGCCAATAGAGTTTGGCAGGCACTCCAAAATATTCTTGGATACATCAAGCTTTTCCAGGTTTTCCAGGTCACCCAGTGATTCGGGCAAATAATGTAGATTGTTTTCAGACATTTCTAACACTTTCAGATTCTTAAGATTACAAATTGTTTTTGGAATATCTGAGAGGGTGTTATGATTCACATTTAAAACAATTAATTTTAAAAGGTGAGAAACATCTTCAGACAATGTGTGAAAATTATTGCAAGACACATTTAAATGTACAAGATTAGCCAAACAACTTATATTTGGAGGTAATTCAACAAGTTTATTATTTTCTAGGTTTAGTATTGTCAAGTTGATTAAATTAGTTGTGAAGTTTTTAGGTAATTGATGAACCTCTGTATCTTTAAGTGTGAACTCATATATATTATTTAACTCTTTCTTATAAAATACATCCTCAGATATAACACTACTGTTTGATAAAATTTTTATCACTCCATTTATTGGGTTGGAAGAGCTTACGTTCAATTTTACATTTAAAGAATCCTGTTCGCGTTCTTCAGAAAGCATGAAAGCATCAACTGTGTTACTGCAACTCATTATTTTGAGTAGAAATACAAAAGCATGAGCATATGTGGCCTATTTAACTACAACAATAGACCATTAGGCTTGACCATGTAGGCTTGAATCAAATTAATAAAATTTTATATAGAGGTTTAGCAAACTAAATAAAAATTAAAATATTATGTAAATTTTCAATGTGCCATCACATTACAAAAGTAAAAATTGTTTCAAATGTCAATGATCTTTCTAATATCACATTATCAATAAACTACCTATAACATAAAGAGGAGCTAATTTTGTAGGCCTTTATTTATATTTGTTTAAAACAAGCTTCTAGACATAACCTTCAATTAATGAGTCAAGCATACTTTATCTACAAAATGAATTCGGCTAGTTTCTTGGTCAACAAAAAATTCAATATAGCTCGGTTAATATTGATTCTTATTGGACGAACATTTTTAAAAAAATAAATATAAGTGAAAGATTAAAATCAAAATTAAAAGAAAACATAATCATATAACGCTTGATATGCATTTCCAATTTTCAAAAAAAGATTTGTAATGTCACGTGACCCTAAGAACTTCTTGCAGCTTATTCCCATTATAGTCAAACACTTGTATTGATGTTGTTTGGGAATCAACCACACATTTTAATGCTATATATTCCAAAGCTCGCCTATTAAAACATAAGGTTTAGTCAAACGTATAAGAAAACAATATAGAAATAAGCTATATTTTGAAAGTTTTTCAGCTAATATATTTAGTTTTAAAAATAAGTACAGTTAATATGGTTACGATTACGATGCATTTACGGAATTAGTTGATGACTTGAAGCGACAAAAAACTAAATCTTTCATTGTACCTCTTTATCTTACTGCAAGGAGTTTCAGAGTTTCAAAGTTTTCTTGGTCAGATAAACTCTTCATATTTGACCAAGCACCATAATATTGAGTTCACCTTTTTCAACCTACATTATCCTTCCAACGAAGACCTTCTAACAGTGCACTAAACGGGTTTGATACTTCCATATTCTGTCAAGCATTTCCTTCTATTATATTTTATTTTGTTCAGCGCGTACCAATAGGCCAAATACATCGTTTATATTTTCCAAACTGATGTCATAAAAATATGGGGTCTCGCAAGAACAGATGACCTTTTCTCAAATTTTCTTTGGTAAGATTGACATCTTAGGTTTTGAACATATTTAGAACAATGATTTACTAGTTTAATTATTCCTTAATCAATTCATGCGATATTAAATATCCATATTGGAAGAACATTTTGAACAATCTTCACTGAATTTTGTTCTTTTCATTTGTGTGTTGTACAATATCCCCGCAACTGAACATAGTAGGAACACTGATTTACATTTAGTTTAGTTTTACAATATGATGAACAACCACCATCTTTATTTGGAAAATTCTTTGATTTGCACTTAATGAGCTATACAATTTTCAGCTATTTGACCATACTTTACACATTTTAAAAATTTACAATAGGGACAGTGGCATCACGTTAGGGCAAGCAAGGCAAGCACCAATGTGTTTTAAATAAATCTTCCCGCACATGCCAGTGACCGTAGCATGCATGCAAGACGTGCACGAGTCCATTATATGTTGGTTTAAAGTCTAGATTTTTCTGTCTTGCATCGCGTCATAGATTTATAAAGGGAAGAAGAGGAAAAACGGTGAAACTCAGGTAGGAATCCAAGCAACAAAGTTTCTACTTTTCAAAAATCGAAGTTATGCCTGAAGGTTGATGACTATAAGCAAATAAACTGAAAGATACCATCGCATACCCCTCTCTTCTACTTTCAAAACACAGAATTGACAAAATTTATAATTAGGGGAGTTTTGCGTGTAAGGGGAAAAATTGATAAATTACCGACTCCGGCTCGTACCTACACATCTTTTGTGGAGTTTGTTGCAGCAGGTGCTTTTACAAGAGTTTAAAAAACTGTGTGAACTTGTGGCAACTATCCCAGCAACAACATAATCAGTTGAGAGATCATTTTCAACATTAAAAAGGGTACAAACATATTTCAGATGTACTATGGGACAAAATAGACATTCTGGTTAGGCACTTCTTTCACTTGAATTGTTGTTTAAATTGAAGCAAGGAGGGGATTTCCATGAAAGAGTCGCAGCAGAGTTAGTAGGGTAAATAAGAAGAGGAGGATGGACTTGATTTACAAACATTAGAAAAAAATACGGGAAGTAAAAATAATTGATATACGTATATAAACATTTTTTTACTATCTAAAAATAAACAACTACACCAAATATGTTGCAGGCTGTAATGTAAGTGAAGATCACAAATATACCTATGTGTATACAATGTTTTATTACTTACATATATATTTAACATAGTTAATCAACACATAATATAGTTGGTTTACATTTAAATATAAACATAAAATCCCTAAAAGGTTGTCGCTGGGACTTCAAACTGATATTTGGCTATTTTGACTCGAAGGCCCGCATCACTGAGTCGCTGAAGCACCTGGCACAGTTTGTCCTTGTGTTCTTGGAACGTTCTACTTGCCACTACTATGTCGTCCAGTAGGATTGACACTACCTCCATATTTGAGAATAAGTTGGCCATTATTCTTTGGAAAATGCCTGGAGCCGCGTTAATCCCGAATGGCAAGCGGTGCAACTGGTGGAGTCCTCTGATTGTGTTTACTGTTAAAACATCTGCAGATTCAACATCTACTTTGAGCTGCGTATATGCTTGCTCTAAATCAATTTTTGAAAATATTGTTCCTCCTGCCAGTTGTGCGAAAGCCTCTGAAGTTATAGGTAAAGGGTATATATCAGGCTTTGTTCATTATTGCCCTGTAATCCCCACAAAGGCGAAGCTCCCCATTTACTTTTTCAATTATAACTAATAGTGTGGCCCTTCTAGAGTATGTCACTGGCTCATACACCCCCAAATAAACTAGCCTTTGAATTTCCTTATCCACTCTGTCTCTTAACGCAAATGGTACTTGCCGGGCCTTACAATATTTTGTGGTATGGATGGATCCAGCTCTAGTCTCACCATGGGTCCATTAAACTCTCCAAATGTGGGGTCGGCCACTGCAGGGTAACCTTATACCACGGTGTTTAAATCCTTAACCTCACTCGGAGTAAGCAGGGTATTTTGCACTGTAACCTTATTGTTTGTCCTGTATCCAGGTACCGGTAATTCTTGTTGATTATTAATGCGTGTAGGGTTTTGCTATGTGTTCGCTAAAGTGTTGCCTACAACATTTAGCTCGTGAACTGTGAACCCAAGGGGCTCAAACCACGGATTTCCAAGTATACTGGGTCCATGGCCTGTGACTACTGCCAAGGTTAGGGTAGCTCGTCTTTTTAAAAATTGAACCTCTACTGATTTTGAGCCTAGTAGTCGAAGTGGTGTGTCAGCTGCCCAGGTACGCAAATCCAAGTCCAAGGACTCTAACTTGGGTTGGTGTGGCCACAGTACTTTATAGGTTTCCTCCGAGATGAGCATTAGAGCTGCCCCTGTGTCTACCTTTATGGTGTGAAACATACTGTCTATACGCAGGGACAGTTTTATCGCTGGCATTGTGGGTTGCCTCTTGGTGTCAGGCACACTGTGTTTCGACACGTCTTTAATATTATATAGCTTTAGCCCATCTATTGATAGCTCCTCGGAATCCTGTTTATGAGGCTCTGTTATATCCGTTACCTGATGTGCCCTTGCTGTATTCCTACCGTGCCT
>CABFWO010006076.1:0-19799 GCA_902155825.1 Timema genevievae
AGGTACATCTATACAGTTCAGAGGAGAAACTAGTAAAAGTCAAGTAACATCTATACAGCTTAGAGGATAAACTAGTAAAAGTCAAGATACATCTAAACAGCTTAGAGAATAAACTAGTAAAAGTCAAGGTACATCTATACAGCTTAAAGGATAAACTAGTAAATGTCAAGGTACATCTATACAGTTCAGAGGAGAAACTAGTAAAAGTCAAGGAACATCTATACAGTTCAGAGGAGAAACTAGTACAATTCATGGTACAACTATACATCTCGGAGGTAGAACTAGGAAAGTCAAGGTACAACTATACAACCCAGACTTCAGACACAATGGCTCTATTGTATAAGCTATGCCATTTTGGAACAAAATAGGTAATATTTCTACGTTTCATGGTAAATTGAGGACACAGATTCAAGCCGTGAACCATGGCGATGACTGAATTATTACATTATTAAATCGTTACATATTTTGGTTATTTAACTCTATCTACCATCTTAGATAACTATCCGGCCATTTTAGTAAACTTAAAAGTAGAATGCTGTACCATAATATTAGTATATTGTTATTTTTAAATGTAGTTTATTCATTCCTAGCGCGCAGCAGTACAAAATAACCGCTTCATCACGTAATTTACAGTGTGACGTCAGTAAAGGCAAAGTGTTGCGGGTTGGATACCATCCAGTTTTAATTGGAATAGGCTTATTTGACAACTAGATAAGTTACTAAATCTACTTTCACGTACTAATACGTCAAGTCATGTTTTCTGCAACTGTCATTTTTCATGGATATTATCTATACCTATGAAATAACACTTACAATATAGTAAAGTGCTATCAAGTTTGTCTGCAAAAAAAGTTTGTATTTTTTTTAAAGGAATTTTCTATGGAAATTGAACTCTAACGTGTAGGTCCCGGTGTTTGTATATTTTATTATTAGTCTATGAGTATTTTATACTGCAAGATTTTTTTTATCTCTTTATTGATAAATATATAAATAATAATTCGCGGCTACATTTATTTCTTCTCTCCGACTCCCATCCATCCTGTCCTCGCCACTAGGTATCAGGATGAAAGAACAAGCGAGGAGGTATAACTCTGAGAACTAATCATATGTTTGGAGGTTCCCAGTGAAAGATGAGAGGCTCGGGAATAAGGAACGGGAAACAAATGTGTGTGAAAACAAACAGAAGGAGAGAGAGAAAGACGGGAGGGAGACGACACCCGCAAATAAAAAATGAGCGAAGAAGTAATACTATAAGAAAGAGGGGAGGAGGGGGGATACAGACTGAGACGAGAATAAATCGCAGGTGTCTGGAGTTTCAAGGACTTGATCTGAAGACAAAGAGCTCAGGGTTCTCTCGCTAACTTAGTGGAGGGGAGAGAGGGGGTGTTAGTTAAGATGCTGCTTTACAAAGTAATAGAATTCTCAGTGGTCTTGAAGGAGTTTTTCTTTTTTTTTTTTCTTCTTCTTTTAGGGTCGTTTNGGGGGGGGGGTAAGAACCTTACTCAACAAATCATCTTTCTTTTAACCTTCTGTGCCATAGTATTAAAGTGTCTTTCTTTAGATTTGCCTTCCCTGTAAATATCTTGAATAAACGTGGCTAAGATAAACAAAATACTATTCAAATCATAATTTCATGTGCATTGAGTCTTACTTTCCATCCAGGAAATCCGTAAAAATACTGTTTTAATTTTATGAACAAAATTAATGGTTGATTGGAGCATCAGAATGTAGTCTCCTTATCGAATATCGTTTACTATTGGGTTGGTACCAACAGGCAGGGTCAAATAATTCTACTACTTATCATTATCTACCAACCACTGGGTGTAATGCGAGCTTCCCAGACAGTCAAACTCGACGTAAGACTCTCCAGGACATTCTGTTAAGAAAAAATATTTGGCGAGTTTTCAAAGATAGAATTTGAATACATCGTAACCATTTGTGTAGTTGGTAGATTTTAAATTGTTTACCAAAAATAACAAGGAAAATTTAATTGATAATCTTTTACTACTTTGTTTACTGAAAACTTCTCCATACAAACGACACATTGTTTTTAAAAATTTTAATGAACAGCCATAACAATAATTGTAATTTTAGAAATAGACCACATTAATTATGTCGGTATTTGTTTATAGGGTGGGCTCAGAATCTTTCATTAAACTAACCATATTATGGTTACCTAGTTAAATAAATACACTGCGCTAGTAATAAGACCAAAGTCAATCCTCCAAGGAACTGGTGTTATGTATTTAAGACAATATCGGTATTATTTGTGTGTGGCAATGTTGGCAATGTTGGGGTTAATCAGGTGGTATTAATGGTGCTGGATTTACTGGTGCAGTGATAGATGTTGGAGTATTACATTGGTGTCAGAGGGGGGATATTTTGTATTGCAATGGTGTCAGAGGTGGGATATTTTGTATTGCAATGGTGTCAGAGGTGGGATATTTTGTATTGCAATGGTGTCAGAGGTGGGATATTTTGTATTGCAATGGTATCAGAGGGGGGATATTTTGTATTGCAATGGTGTCAGAGGTGGGATATTTTGTATTGCAATGGTATCAGAGGTGGGATATTTTGTATTGCAATGGTGTCAGAGGTGGGATATTTTGTATTGCATTGGTATCAGAGGTGGGATATTTTAAACAAGTGTTTATAATTCTGGAACATGTATTATTAATATGACGGCATTGGTAGCTATGTCTGTATTAAGTAATATTTAATTGAGTTTCAGTGAGAGCTGAGAGAGGAGGCAAAAGGACAGGGTGCATTGGTGGTCTTAATTCACTGACAAAAGGAAAGTCGAAAGACAGAACACGTAATAATACTAATGTTGATTATATATTTCTATCCCCGGTGACTCTATTTGTTGCAGTGTTGAGGGACGAGTTCCGCGCCGAGCCCAAAAACACGCGGGTGGCCTTAGGCGAGACGGTGATGATGGAGTGTGGGCCACCCAAGGGCCACCCCGAGCCCACCGTCTTCTGGCGGAAGAACGGAGAGACTTTGGACGTCGATGCTTCTAAAAGGTACTCCGAGCTGAGCCAGGGATCAAACGTTACTCTTTAATCTTGCTGTGAGATCTCGGAGACATTCGACGATTAAACTGGTTCAGCGACCATTAATGGTTCCCCATGGATTCCGTTTTATTGTGATTTTTTGAGTCCAATATTTTTATAGGTTGTATGGATGTGCTAAATATATAATAGCTACAATGATTGAGCTGTTATTATTGTTATTATTATTATATCTATAAGGCGCATGAACACAATGAGGTCACTAACGCCAATGTAATGATTGAGCTACTTTAAGGTGGGTCTGTAGAGAATCCAAGAAAAAAATAGTGTTTTGCTGTGTTTATAGCAAAACCTTTTTTTGGTCAAAACAAATCAAATAATAATTATTCAGTATAAACTTAGAGTTTAATAATTTTCTTCACATGTTGATATCAAAATTTGTTGAATATGAGCATAGCGGCATTAGATAAGAAATTTTTTAAACTAATATAAAAAGTTGTCATGAATTTCCAAGACACCTTTGACAGATATTCAACAACTGTTGATATCACCTTGCGAAGAAAATTTAACACTTACGTTTGTGTAGAAGTAATATTTTATTTATTTTGACCTAAAGAAGGTTTTTCTATAAAAACTACAAAACACACTTTTTTTTTCTCTGCGTTCACTACATCCCTACCCTAACTAGTACGTTAGTATTTGAAAAACTACCAAAACAAACTTATAAATAAATAGATAAGTCTCCATTATTTATAATGAGAAGTTGTTTAGCCTCTACAGCTCAAAATCCGTTCAGAGAATGTTTGTCATAGGATGACTTTTATTGAAAGAGTTCATTACATAATGCTGTCACCAGAAACAACTGTAGAGATCATGGAATGAAGTTAAGACCATTCTCTAATTAACATCCTGTAGAACAATTAATGTATTCTTCACATAAAACGGATGAATAATCTCTTCCTGAACACTTTATCCCGGAAACTACACATGTCCGACCGAATATTCACTCGGCTAGAATATAGTTTCAGCCTTTTCTCGCGATTGTTGCAGGATACGAATAGTGGACGGCGGTAACCTTGTGATCCAAGATGTCCGTCAGAGCGACGACGGCAAATATCAGTGCGTCGCCAAGAACACGGTCGGCGTCAGAGAGTCGAGCGTCGCCTTGTTAAAAGTGCATGGTAAGATAAGAGAGTCACATAGCTTTATACTGATTCGAGCCAGTCCATTCAAATATTCATCATACGTTTATACAGCGCTTAACTTCTGACGGAACGCGGCGTTCCGGTAGCTCTATTAAGGCAAACACGAAATTCAGGGGAAAAAATCTCTTTAGAAAGACGTGATTAGCAAATCATTTACATATATAAGCGCGGTGTTTTATTTAAAAATTAGCTACTTAGGTGAACAATAGTTTATGTATTCTGAAAATTGAAAAATGACACCTGGAAACGGGAATCGAACCCGGGACCTTTGGCGATGTCTGGTGGCGCGAATTTCTATGACTTAGCTTACCTCACCCCCTTCCGTGCATTTGCATTAAATTTAATTGAAAAACATTCAAACACAATCACATTATGATCATTTTAAAAACATTTACTTTTGTTTTTAGAAGAAAATAATGGCTTAAAAACACGTCTTTTGAAGCTTAATTTTTTTTTAAATTTAGGAGTGCGTTCCGGTACCTAAGATTTTAGAAATCAATCCCTACATATAGACATATATGTATACACAGTATGCTATCTCGCATCAGGATAAAAATTAAAATATTTTGTATTGCATTGGTGTCAGAGGTGGGATAATTTTAGCTATAAATATGGGATATGATTTATTATGGCATCAATGATCGTATTATCTATACTATTCAATAATAATCATATAGTAGTGTTGCTGTGGTATTAATATTTATGATATTTTATAACCCAGGTTATTTATATATACACTAGAGTTGCTATTATCCGGCCCAAAGTGGCGGCATTGCGGGCCGGATAAAGGAAAAAAAAACAGTTAATACGAAATCTGAGTGTAGATAATTTTCAGTATGGGTTTGCCTACTTTTTTTTCCACACAGAACATTTAACTTTGTGTTAATATAATCTGCCCATTTTCTGATTGTGATGTAAAATAGGAATACAGTAATTATAAGGGGACAGTCAAAAATTAAACGAGAATTAAATTATTTTTCAAATCTTTCCTATGCAGTACTTTATTTTGGAAATGTAACAACAACTACAAAACAAGAACAAGTGAAAATAGAGCGTCAAATGGAGTAAATTATTAATTCAGTAAATGTTTTAAAATGGATATGTACCAGTTTGTTTATTTTAAAACGTGTTTGTTAACAGCGAGAACAAGGCTGGATAGCACGGAGGGTCGGATAGTACAGAGGACCGGATAGTCGCGACTCTAGTATATATATATATAATGTAGCACCGAATCAGTAAATATTATTCCAGACATTCGCTTGTCAGATCTTCCTGTTGCTATGGTAACAAAGGGCGCTAAATGAAGATAACGGCAGCGGAAATTGGCCGGTAGACAGTTCCGAGTGTTAATAAGAAAAGAGAAAAGTTGTAAACTAGTGGAGAAAGAGTCCAGAGCGATACCAAAATGGAATTAAGAGTAATAAAAAAAAGAAGAGAGAGACGAATAAAGAGGGGAGAACTAACTGGATGTGAGCAGGTTCGTTAAAAGGTCAAGATGATGAAATACCCACGATAAGAGATTGAGTTGGATCAAAAACCTGGTCTCGATTGGCTGGAAAATTTTGATTTTTAGAATTCACTATAAGTTCTTCAAATAAATTAATTTTTTTTGTTTAGATTTTTAGATAGATTGTGAAAGTCCTCACATGTTTGGTGTTTGCCCTTCAGTCTTCGAGCCAGGAGGCTGAGGTTCAATTCTTAACGGAAGGAATGATCAATGAGGGGTTCTTACTGGGCAAATGCTGGTGAATTTTCTTTAATGTTCACCCATTTCCTCTTGTAACCATTGATTAGTTTGTAAGTTGAAGACAACCTGAATGGGTGATAACTCAGCGGTGGAACAATCTCGAGCCGAGGGCACTATTCATCTTTCTCATCCTGTTCATTAGGGCGACCAGTTGAAGGTCGCTTGTGGTGAATACTTGCGAGGGTCCTTGTTTCGATCCTCTCCTCTAACTCTGCCCACAGTGAAGCCCTACCTATCCCGCGGCCCACAAGACGCGGTAGCGCTGGTCGGGGGCAGCGTCCAGTTCCAGTGCGAGGCGGGAGGAGACCCACCCCCGGACGTACTGTGGAGGCGGACCGCGGGGGGCGGCGCCATGCCTCTAGGCCGGGTGCATGTCCTGGACGACCGCAGCCTTCGCGTCGAGAGAGTGGTGGCCGAGGACGAGGGGGAGTACAGCTGTGAGGCAGACAACGGCGTCGGTGTCGTGCGGGCGTCGGCCACGCTTACCGTACACTGTGAGTGGGGGTATTGTTACTACTGGTTTGCTGGGGCCTGGGACCTACTGACGTGTTTTTGTTAATCCCTGACAGCTCCAGATACTAGCACCCGGGACCTACTGACGTAGCTAACTCCTGGACGTGTCTGTCGGTTCTCAGCTCCTCCCACCGTAGTGGTCCACCCTGTTGACGCCGACGTGGAGGTGGGTCAGGACGCCGTGTTCGAGTGCGGCGTCTCGGGGAACCCCCGGCCGTCCGTGTTCTGGTCGGTGCAGGGGAACCGGTCCCTCCTGTTCCCCGGCGCCACGACGGGCCGCCTCACGGCGTCATCCTCTCAGGACGGCAGGATACTCCTCGCCATACAGGTACTGGTGACCAAGAGCAGACAGCATTGTGGACCGAGGGTACTGGCCTCGATTCTTGAAGGGGATGAAACATTTATCAGCGGTTAAATCGTAACACCCCTTACCTCTTTTTCAGAACGATGAATTAAGGTGGGAGGGTAGGAAACGCGAGAAAAGGTCAGTGTTTTTGGCAGTTTTTTATTTTTTTTGCCAAAGCAGTAGAAATAAATAGTTTGTCTTCATGGCTTGATATCAACAGTTGATGTATATCTGTCGAGGATGTCCTGGAATTTAACGACAACTTTTTCTCTTCGTTTCAAAAGTTTTTCATTCATAGCTTATGACAGATATTCAACAACCGTTGATATCACCGTGTGAATAAAACTAACCTCTATGTTTATACTGGAGCAATATGTTATTTTTACCATATATTTTGCTATAAATATTCCAAAAAAACACTGCCCTAAGCTCTTGTTCCTATCAAACCCATTTTAAGGATTGAATGTTGTATCTTGTTTTGAATTAAGACTATTCACTGAAAAGTATATTCAGTTGGGTCAGAAAGTGCAAGATAAATATCGCGAATACATAAAAGTATGTTCGTCCCGAAGGTTATTGAGGCCTTAATCTGAGCGGTAAGGATAAGGAAGTCACCCGCTTGATACACACGGGCTCTACCTGACTGACGTACCTCACATGTGGACGTGCAGGTACTGGTGTTCCGTGGGCTCTACCTGACGTACCTCACATGTGGACGTGCAGGTACTGGTGTTCTGTATCTCTAGTCCCGTCACACACGTGTCGACATACTGTGTTCCTGTGTGTTCCAGTCGGTCCCCCGGAACGACTCCGGGCTTGTGGTGGTGTGCTCCGGGGTGAACCCAGCTGGGTCCGTCATGGTCGAGGCCCGTCTTAGGGTCACCTCTCCCGAGGATCAGCCCCCACCGGTCATCACCCTGGGCCCCACCAACCAAACCCTCCCTGTCAAGTCCGTGGCGGTGCTGCCGTGCAGAGCAACGGGCGTCCCGGCGCCCGTCATCACGTGGTACAGAGACGGGATCCCCGTGCTGCCCGGACCCACCGTCAATATCTCGTTGGCAGGGACGCTCTACATCAACGGTGAGTTGGTGAGAGAGAGAGTATTGTGACACCTTCCCCTCCATCTTTACTCTGGTGGTTCATCCCCCCCTCCCTCGTCGAGGAAATCATCAGAATGTTGCAATCCTGCCCATGTGATCTCCATTTTACTTTACCCCATTTGATTCTGGTTCGAATACCTGAGAAGACGTTTCGGGAAGGAATTGTTTTTGGAGTGCCCATTTGCTATCGTTTGTTCCTTTTGATTTAGATATCTTTAAAGAGCTCTAGAAGTAGTACCGGTGTCTTTAGAAGGTGTGACGACTTCCCTGAAGGGAGTGCTGGTGTCTTCACTCGGTGGATCCACAAGATAATATGCTCGCTATTGAGATATCGGGCATATTACTATTATTTCAATTTGACGACACACTTTCCACTGACCTCCTCATGTCGTGTTCTCGCTCTGTCAGATCTGGAGAAACGCGACGGAGGCGTCTACACGTGCGTGGCGTCTTCTAGAAGCGGCAAGTCGACGTGGAGCGCCTCCCTGCGCATAGAGCCGCCCACCAACCCCAACATCCACTTCTTCCGGGCGCCAGAGCCCACCACCTTCCCCGGACCGCCCAGCCGCCCACACATCGTCAACAAGACCGAGTCCAGCGTCACCATCTCTTGGACGAGGAACAACAAGATCGGGTCCTCTTCCCTCCTAGGATACCAGGTCAGAGACATTGAGGGTGGATACCAGGTCAGAGACATTGAGGGTGGATACCAGGTCAGAGACAGTGAGGGTGGATACCAGGTCAGATACATTGAGGGTGGATACCAGGTCAGATACATTGAGGGTGGATACCAGGTCAGAGACATTGAGGGTGGATACCAGGTCAGATACTTTGAGGGTGGATACCAGGTCAGATACATTGAGGGTGGATACCAGGTCAGATACATTGAGGGTGGATACCGGGTCAGAGACATTGAGGGTGGATACCAGGTCAGAGACATTGAGGGTGGATACCGGGTCAGATACATTGAGGGTGGATACCAGGTCAGAGACAGTGAGGAGATAATACCACCATGTCTCCAGGTCAGGGTGAGGAGATAATACCACCATGTCTCCAGGTCAGGGTTAGGAGATAATACCACCATGTCTCCAGGTCAGGGTTAGGAGATAATACCACCATGTCTCCAGGTCAGGGTGAGGAGATAATACCACCATGTCTCCCGGTCAGGGTGAGGAGATAATACCACCATGTCTCCCGGTCAGGGTGAGGAGATAATACCACCATGTCTCCCGGTCAGGGTGAGGAGATAATACCACCATGTCTCCAGGTCAGGGTGAGGAGATAATACCACCATGTCTCCAGGTCAGGGTTAGGAGATAATACCACCATGTCTCGCGGTCAGGGTTCGAGGGCTGACTGTTGCAGGTAGAGGTGTTTGGTCGAGAGTCCGGCACCCAAGGCTCGGCCAGTTGGGTGGTGGTTGCCAGAAGGGTGCAAGGTCCCTCCTACACTCAGTACCATCTGACACCCTCTGTGACCTACGTCTTCCTGGTGAGGGCTGAGAACTCCCACGGGCTCTCCCCGCCGAGTGTCCCCTCAGACCCCGTCAGTGTCCTGGTGAAGGACGGTCACCTGGCCGAGGCGAGGCATGGTCTCATGGTGGACCACATAGTGGAGCTGACAGACGCTCAACCTGTCAGCACGACGGCCGTCAAGCTCACCTGGGAGGTGAGTCATGGTCGACCCTCGACCGCACAGAAGCTCTCTTTCTTTTATCTTAAAATAGAGACATTCACTAAAGAGCACGAATGAAATAATATACACTGTTACAGACCATAACAATCAAGTCAACATTTTAAAAGACCTCCACAAAAATATATATTTGCCAATATCTCAGAAAGTATTGGTCTTATAAAAATACATTTCAAATAAAAGTTTTTAATTTTATATAGTGCCATAACTTTACCATGATGAGTTATTTCGTATCTGAAACAGTGTCTGGATGTGAAATTTAATCAAAATCGCTAAGAGAGGATTTCGAGAAAAATCGATTTGTCCTTCATTGAACGATCCTTAATTTTATCGTTAGATATCTATGTAATTCCAAAAGCACCTCATTAAAATGGTTTGGGCTCTAGGCTGACAAACAGATGGACTCGTGAAAACCAATATTTATGAAACGTCAAAATGTTGAGTTTTATTTTATCTTACGATCTCAATAGTTGCTCTGTGAGTTGCCCCATGAGTTGCTCCACGAGGTGCCCCGTGAGTTGCTCCATGAGTTGCCCCATGAGTTGTCCAGTGAGTTGCCCCGTGAGTTGCCCCGTGAGTTGCCCTGCGAGTTTCTCTGTGAGTTGCTCTGTGCCTGTCCCAGATGTACGACTCAGAGTACGTGGAGGGTTTCTACATCTACTACCGGCCGTTGGACGGCAGCCGGTCCCCGGAGACCTACACCATGCAGACTGTGCTGCATGCGGGGGACGCCTCGGGGTTCCAGGTGGCCGGACTATCAGTCTTCACACGGTACGAGTTCTTCGTGATCCCCTTCTACAAAGAGGTGGACGGACGGCCCTCCAACTCCAGGATGGCCCGGACGCACGAGGGTGGTGGGTATCGTCAGGATATTTCCCCAGTCATAGGTTTTGATAATACTGCCCACCAAACAGCTGTGGGCAGAAAGAGAAGCTCTTGTTAATCCTTTAACTCCTTCAAATTATGTAGAATCCTCTGGTCGTTCTTTACAATCAACTTCCCACTGTTGTATCACATCCACTGAACTGACTGGTGCTGACCAAAGTTTCTACTGACTGGTGCTGACCAGAGTCTCTACTGACTGGTGCTGACCAAAGTTTCTACTGACTGGTGCTGACCAGAGTAGTACATTTTTGTTATTTTTCTCCGTTACCTTCCCCTCTATTTTTAATGCCCCGGCGACCTTTCCTTGAAGTGATTTAATTTCCTGTCCTCGTCTCAGACACGTCACGCCACTTTCAGTCTGCAAATTAAAACAGTTTTAACCGAATTATTTTTAAAAAAGGCCTTCAGAAAACATATTTTATTTGTAACCAGATCTATGTTCTGATATTTCCCGTCAATGATTGAAAGTTGTAAAGTGAACTATATCACATCAACCGTTACTTTGTTGTCCATCTTGTAGCTCCATCGGAGCCTCCTTCTCAAATAGAAGCCGTGCTCATGAACGTTTCGGCTGTCTATCTCAAGTGGAAACCTCCACCGTCGGGCTCCCACAACGGGATATTGAAGAGCTACCAGGTGCGTGTGTGTATTTTAACTATCTACAAACTTTTATAATGACTCAGTTTGTGTATAAGACCAGTTCGATCCTGCTAGTATCATTATAATGACTCAGTTTGTGTTTAAGGCCAGTCCGACCCTGCTAGTATCATTATAATGACTCAGTTTGTGTATAAGGTCAGTCCGACCCTGCTAGTATCATTATAATGACGAGGGAGAGCACAGAGTAAGATGTATCAGAGTCCACCCTCCTCGTCCTATTCCCCTCGGATCAGCTAGAATGTCTGTACCAGGTCGTGGTGAGCAGCGGGGGAAGGGAGAACTCGTCGAGGGTGTTGACCAACGTCACAGTGAACGCCGCGACGCCCTCACTCCTGCTGACCAACCTGACGGCGGGGGTGACGTACGTCGTGACGGCGGCAGCAGTGACCCGGGCCGGACCGGGACCTCCCAGTGTCCCCACCACCCTCCGGCTGAAACCGTCGTCCAGACTCCTGCTCAAGGACCAGCACCAGAGGTCCCTCACCTTGTAGCTAATATATTTACAATATCACCTTGTGGGGACTAACCAGAGGTCCCTCACCTTGTAGCTAATATATTTACAATATCACCTTGTGGGGACTAACCAGAGGTCCCTCACCTTGTAGCTAGTATATTTACAATATCACCTTGTGGGGACTAACCAGAGGTCCCTCACCTTGTAGCTAGTATATTTACAATATCACCTTGTCATTGGACACAGGTGTGACTAAGAGGAACTATCTTGGAAAGATAGCAAATAGAAATGTCTCAGTCCATTCCAGCGACACCGACCAGATAAGGTAGCCCGTCGTCCTCTTTACCTGGATGTGTCATTGGTTAGGATTATCTGACCGGCTGCCTGGGCCTGGCATATTACATTGTTAGTTTAGTGTCGTCTTTAGAATCGGTACAGTTAAAACCAAACATTTCATGAAATATATATTTTCAACGATAAACCCGGACACATTAATAAAACTAACGAGTAGAATTAGGTTTTAAAAAATTAACTAACTCTAAATAACGACATTATATACTACAAAATGAAGTAAAAATAATTATTGGGGTAATTAAAAAGAATAGTATTTACATATTATTAAAAATTATGTAATTTGACCACTTTGAAACAGCTTATAATTTCAAAGTTTTTATTTTATTTTACATATTATAAATATTTCATTCTGTACTCCTCAGATAAATGTTTAGTTGTATTAAATCTCAGCCTCATACATTAAATTACTTTAACTTAACAATGTAAAGCAAAGATCATAAAATGGCAAATTTGGCCTCTTTTAACTCGTGAACCGAACGATTTGGAATAATTGGGTCACTATTCATAGTTTATAACTATAAACTTGTTAAAAGTGTGTAGTAAAATGTGTATCGTCTACCCCATGTTGCAGGCAACCTATCGGACACGACACCAGTTTGAACGGGGGAGACTTCCTGACGGAGACTTGGTTCATGGCCCTCCTGGGAAGTATGGTGGCTGTGATGGTGCTGCTGTTTGGTGCCATGCTCTTCGTCAGGAGGAGACAACTCCTCAACAAGAAAGTCACCCTGCCCAGTCTCCACGGTAGGTGTCGGGACCGTGTCACACGCTCCGAGGCTGATGTTTACCACCCCCTGGGAACAAACCAACGTCAGTCTTGGAGTAGAGCGCTCGTCTCGGAGACTGAATGTTCGTGGGTTCAAACCAAACCGAGGTTGATTTTTATTGATCGATAAAAATCCGTAGCACAACTTCCTTTGGAGGGGAAGTAAAGCCGTCGGTACCATGTCGATTGTGTGAAAATACCTTTCCCGGTAAAATTGGTAGGCTCTTTCGCTCTTGTTCTTAGAAATTGTCATTTCAGTTCAGAAAGTGCACATTTAATACCTCAAACAAACAAATAAATAAATAAACAAACTAATAGTGAGCTCCGATTTACCGCTAGAGTTCACCCTGCTGGAGAGAGTTGTTTAGTCTGGGTCTGAATCCTCGCTCTCGACCACGGACCGAGGCCAAAACATGGTTTGTTTCTTCTGCCGACAGACGCGTGCTCCAACGGCGGCGTGATGTCCACCCCCCTGGGCGTGAAAGCCGCCTCCGGGCTCCCGCACCCATTGATATCAGCCCCTCCGCCCCCACACCACGACTCATCGCTATGGATCGAGAGCCGCCCCATGGCCGGGGGCGGCTGCTGGCGCCCCACGTCGGACAAAGACCTCTCGTCGGGTTACCCCAGTAGGGCGGAGTCCCGGCTACTCAACAACGGCCACGTGGTCACCACGACGGCCCTCAACGACTACTCCGAGACCGGGGGAGGCGACGCGGGTCCGGCCTACGCGGAGGTGACATCCTCCTGTCTGAGCACGTTCCACGGCGGTAACCGGGAGGAGAAGGGGAGTGATGGGTCCAGCTCCCCCGCCCCGTACGCTACCACAACCCTAAGTGGGCTCCAGACACCACCTGGTACGTGCACTCAACCTAGGACAGCAACACCGGCTGGAACTATAATAATACAGTGTGTCTGGGCAACATCTTTCGTGGCTCGGTTTGTGGAAATATTAGCCTGTACTAATGTACTAATAGTACTGATAGTACAAGCTTTCCGTGGAGACTTCACCCAAGTCCCAATGAGGTGAGGGTGAGAGATTATTAGGGTGCCGAACCAGGGGAAACACTTAAACCTAACTTAAGCTTTACTAACCAAACCCTAATGACCATTGGGGCAGTTCCCCTTTTTGTAAAAAATAACCGAGGTACCAGCTGGAAATCAAACCCGTGACCCGTAGGTTCGTAGCCAGATGCACTGACCCACTAAACCATTGGGCCGGTTATTTCCCGAAATGCAACCCTCGAATTTGTTGTTTCAAGCCTGTGACTGATTTTATAATATATAATTGAGGGAGGGGTTGTAGCGATGTAAATGGTTATAGTTTGAGAAAAGCTCATATAATATTGTCCACATAACCAGCCCTTACATCGTTAAACGTTCTAAGGTTGCGCCTCAGAGCTCTGTAATGATCGGTACAGTCCAACATAGGAGAGACTTAGCTGATAACTAGACAAGTTAAGATAATAGAGCTACCTTTCATATCTTCATTCGTCAGGTCATGTTATCTACAACCGGGAATTTGGATGGACCTTAAAATAACAATAACAATAACAAAATATTTACATTTTATCAATGTGTACCGCAAAAATAGTGTTTCTATTCTATGAAAGGCCTTTATTGTAAAAATGGGACTGTAATCATTATGTAGCTCCATTGTTTGCATAAAACATCTCCTTGTACTATAGTCATTATGTAGCTCCATTGTTTGCATAAAACATCTCCTATGGACTGCAGTCATTATGTAGCTCCATTGTTTGCATAAAACATCTCCTTGGACTGTAGTCATTATGTAGGTCCATTGTTTGCATAAAACATCTCCTTGGACTGTAGTCATCATGTAGCTCCATTGTTTGCATAAAACATCTCCTTGGACTGTAGTCATTATGTAGGTCCATCGCTTACATAAAACATCTCCTTGTATTGTAGTCATTATGTAGGTCCATTGCTTGCATAAAAATCTCCTTGTATTGTAGTCATGATTTGATAAGGGTAATTTAAAAGTAAATATATTATTTGAATTTTTTCAGGGATGGGTGCAGATGTGTCCCCCTGCAAATGGAACAGAAAACAACCCCTACCCAGGAAACTACCCTTATTTCTTCGGGAGAAATGTCTATTCGGACTCTTACTTCTTCAGCGACTGCTGTGGGAACGATTACGCACAACACGCAGGTAGAACATTGTGGAGGGAATGTTGTCTTGTATAACAGTCGTATGTCTGGTTATTTTATTTGTTGATTAGATTTGATTAATACACAAGGTATTCATCGAAACCCTCCATTAAAAAAATATTATTTCATGATGATATGATGATATGATGAAATGATGATTATATGATGATATGATGATATTATGAGATGATGAGATGAGATAATGAGACGATGAGACGATGAAACGATTATATTATGATGAAACGATGATATGATATGATTATATGATTAGATTATGATATTATGATAATGATAACTATAACAATATTTTTTTCCAAAAGGTAAATGTTTTTGTTTCACATATCTACTTGAGGTAGTGGCTAGAATCATGAGAAGGTGTAATGTGTTTTTTTCCCTCTAGACGGTTTTACACCAAACTCCAAGCCAATGCAAGTCCCTCATTTAAAATGTACAATATCCATCCCTACCACCATTAGTGAGCTATTATCTCGGATGCGGAACAACCATGGCACCTCACCTCTCTTGTATAGTTAGTTATAGTTAGTACTTGTGTTGGTCTTAGGGAAGGTGTGTTGGTCCAAGAGGCTCTGGGGAGTCTATTGACCAGTGTATGGGGGGCGGGCTGGGGTTATAGATTCCTCCCCAGACTATCAGGAGGAGACGTGTGGTATTCAGGATGTTGTTTCCTTGTCAGGAGGCAACTGCAGAGGCAGGAAGGCCATGTCCGAGTTGGGACAGCACGACGCCCAGGCCTCGAGGGCGTGTCCTCCCCCTGCCAACCCACCCCCCTTGTCAGTGTCCGTACCACAACACCCCTGCCAGCACCATGCGCAGGAAGCACCACATGCAGTTCACGAGGTCACAGGTCAGTGCTCAAAGAGATCTGGTCACCAACTACAAATATTTAGTTGAGGCGGGGGGACTATTCCGTGTCCTTTGTCCCAAGTGCTCTAACTGAGAGATGAACCTTAGACACAGGTAGAGGAAAGTCACAGAATCCTCCGACAGCTCGGCTTACAAATCAACGTATCATAATGGTTCATGGGTCCGGTAAGGAAGCTGACGTTCCTCGACTTCAGGCTGAACTCATAAGCGCCTTCTTCGACCCTACCAACTGCCACCCTGCGTGGGAAGGTTCGAGGACAGTCGGGAAGGTTCGAGAACAGTCGGGAAGGTTCGAGAACAGTCGGGAAGGTTCGAGAACAGTCGGGAAGGTTCGAGAACAGTCAGGGAAGGTTCGAGAATAGTCGGGAAGGTTCGAGAACAATCGGGGAGGTTCTAGGACAGTCGGGAAGGTTCGAGAACAGTCGGGGAGGTTCGAGGACAGTCGGGGAGGTTCGAGGACAGTCGGGGAGGTTCGAGAACAGTCGGGGAGGTTCGAGAACAGTCGAGAAGGGTCCCGAACAACTCGGAAACTAGTTTATTAAGACCCGCCCTAGTGGCTAACGCGCTACTCTCACAGTAGACTTCACTAGACAAGCGATGATCGGGAGATTGAGGTTCGAATATCGGTCAGGTGTACTAGAGGGTGGTTTTCCCCAAATGGTTTTCCAGTCTCTCTCAGGCAAATACGGGTACACTTCCTCTAAATATAACCTTACTCTAACAAAGTATATATTATAGTTTGTTAAGATAATATAAACAATGTTGAGGATTGTCCTCATTCTGGTCTTATGTCTCAGGTCGCAGACCCCAACCATGGGTTCAGCGTCGACTGTCCCAGCTGTAAAGACTGCCACCGGTACTCAAACCCCCCACCTCCAGACGTGATATCTCCTTCCACCCATCACCCCGCGCCCTCCAAGTACTCGCTCCTGACGGCCCCCGTGCCCAGCCTGGAGCCTGCCAAGTCCCCGCAGGTGACGTCAGTAGAGTGGTCCAAGCTTTGATCTCGCACAACGGGCCGTCCTTAAATTACGCAATTGTTGACCCCTCAGACTCTCCCCCTCCCATATAATGGATCGTAAGATTCCCTCCTCCCCTGTTTTGTATCTTACGTAAAAAATTTTTAACGATTTGCTAAATCAGATTATTTAAATCGTTAAAACAAAAAGTCATTTGTATTGTAATCAATTAGTTCAACAAAAAAGTGAAAACTGGTGATTAAAATGGGGCTAACCATTGAATGAAAATTTAATATTTCTGAAATTTCTGAAAAATATATTTTTTGTTTTACCGTGAACTTTGATATAAAAAACTTTATGTAAGATGGATTCTGACCGAACCACCCTGCCCCTTTCCCAACTCGTAAGAAAACGCAAGAAAATACCTAAACCTCCCCCCCCCCAAAAAAAAATCCTTCGTAATTCAAGAACGGCCCCCAAAGAATGGGCTCAAGCTAGTTATATCTTGTTACATAATTTCTTACAAAGCTAGTCTCATGTTAGTGAAATCTTATCACCTCCATATTTTTCAAATGCACTTCAGTCTATGATAATTACACAAAACATTAATGTTCTGCTAATGCCCTCCCGTAGGTGATAACAGAACATTTTTAAAAATTGTTTTGGTTTACCAACCTCCTTAGCTAATACAATCTTTGTTGATTGTTCTCAGTCACTCCTATCCAATATTTCACCCTCCACATCTTGAGTTCTCCAACAAGCGCCTTACCCACTCATTGGCCACATGGTCTAGGGCACTACTCTCACTACCTATAGATATAACCTCCCTAATCCCTACCTAAGCAGTGCTGAAAGAAACAGGGCCTCCTGCGGTGTTTCAGGTGATCAAAGACTTGTCCAGCTGCACGATGCCTTATCAGTCCTACACGCCTGCTCCTAGACAGTACCAGCCCATGTACCATCAGTCCTCGCGCAGTGAGCCAGGGACCCATCATGACCCCTAGGGGGTACTCCCAGACAGTACTAGCCCATGTACCATCAGTCCTCGCGCAGTGAGCCAGGGACCCATCGTGACCCCTAGGGACACCACGGACCCCATGTACTGGGACTTATTGGAATCAAACTGTAACGACTTGTTGTAGTGGAGCTGGGATTTTCAAATTGTGGATCAAAAATTTGTTTTGTCTGGTTTTTTTATTATTTACAAAAATTTTGTATGTACTGACCTTAATATAACGCAGCATTTGGGTAAAAAAAACTCTATTTTTCAAGTAATACTTTGAATGAGTGATCATATTTACTTTGTCAAAATGTATTTCATTTTTTAAGTGACACGCTACTTTCATTTTTTATTTTTTATTTGGCATAGGGTTTTTGATCCAAAATACTAGTCACCGTTCATCTCTTGGGGATTTATTTCTTCTATCTTGTCGATGTTTGTGTTATCTTCTCCTCTCGTCATTATACTATCTCTGTACCCGTCAGTGATGCGCCTTAGTCCTGGTTGCGCCAGACATTCTGGCCACCATATTTGTTCTTAGAGACAACGATACCACTTGTGCATGCGATGCATGGACCTAGTGATGAAGTAGTGACAGTGTAGTTAGTGATTGTTCCAACTCCTTTTCAGCCATTCATACATCATTTGTGAATCTTGTTAACTGGTAACCTTGGTAACCATCAATAACTGATTATTAATTTGGTAAACGTAAGTTTACTACCAACAGTACTTTATTTTATTTCATAAATACATCCATCCCATTTACCAAACTAGTTAATATGACAGTGAACAACCGAACCAGTGTAAGTATGATCACTGGTTTGTATCGGGGGTGTTGCAAGTCTGGCCCTTGTTACGTGATAATATTGTAGAGGATAACATTTCGCCCAAATAAAACAACGCCACAGGGTGCACACTTGAGTCCTGCCCTATAATTATGGACATTTATATGTTTTTAGAAATTTTTCAGAAGAAACTTCCTCGTATGAATGGGTTATTAAAAAGCCATTAGTGCATTGATAAGCGAAAAAAAGATTGATTGATTGAAGTGTGAGATTTGACATGAGCTGTCTGTGATAAGATAACGAGTGTGTATGTGTGTATGTGTGTGTGTGTGTGAGTATGTGTGAAAGAGAGAGAAGTGTAAGTAGTATAAGAAATAAATTGTAATGAAGAAAGAAGAAATAAATACTTCTACATAAATGTAATTAAAAATATATATTAGAAAGGATTAAGGAATATTGTGTTCCCCCATTTTGTCCATGTTGTTTCCCCCCTTTTTTTGATGAACATATCCTTGACATCATATCAATCTGTATAAAGGTGTAAATTCAAGTCTTGTGTTGAGTCTGTACAGTATTAACGAACTAGAGTTGAGATCGAGTAGCTAAGCATGTACCACTGCATGTAAGTGTCTGAAATAAAGCTTGTAGAAATAATATAAAATGTCAAACAACAACAAAAAAACATGTTTATTTGAAACGTTATTAATATTTGTTTACAAAATATTCAAAAAGTCGATGGCCTTCCATGTAAGTTCTCAAACATTTTGTGACGATAGATAGTTTTGGGAGCTTACTAAAACTTTGTATTAGGAAATTAGTGTCTGTTATAGCAAGTAAAGAATATAAACGACTAATTTTAAGGAATGAATCTTTAAAACACAAAACTATTTGGAATGTAACATTTATGTGTTTTTTTATAAGCCTGGTAAAAAAAATTGTGTGGATAGGAAATACTGTGTTCGCCAAAAACATAGGGTTTATTTTTATTAAATTTAATTGACATAGCCACACATTTAAAAACTCTGGGTCCATCTTATAATCTGTAATAAACATGGCCTAGATTTTGATGACATGTCATATATTTTTATTGGTTCATCTCAGACAACGCTCATAAGTAAATACACACTGTCCATGATCCCCTGGTTGTGGAAATGTAGATTTTATAGGTCATCGTTTGGTCTTTTTTTTTTTTTTTTTGTTTTTTGGGGATTTTAAGTTATTTTTTTTTGGGTTTTCGTTTTTTTTGGGTCTTTTTTTTCA
>CABFWO010006076.1:20001-39005 GCA_902155825.1 Timema genevievae
ACATTATATCCTTCCTTTACCTCAAGAGAAGTTATTACAAAATTAGGTATTAAATCAAGTACCGACAATACAGGAATTAATTGGATGTTGTTTATTAATTACATATGGCATTGCGGTAATTTCGTCCCAAACAAACTTATATTTTTGTTCAAGCCCACTAATTATTATTTGTAGATTACATCTTCTCTGGGTTGTTGAGATATTGGTAGCACTGTTTTACCATATTAGGACTTGCCATATAGAGTAAAATTAATTGAAAATAACATCTCAAAAAGGCCAACTACTTAAGGCCTTTTTTTAAACAAACAAAAGTAGACCTTAGTACGAGAGGGTTTTTTTTTTAGAAATGATAAGTCGTTAAATTATCTGTCTAAAAAGACACTGGGGATTGATAAAATGTCTGTACATACATTCCAACATATAAAGACATGTAGGCGTACATATAGAGTTGTGATGATATAGAGTATGTTGTGTTCTACATATCCTTCACATTCTTCTAAATATGGTTACAAAAATACTATTTATATGAGTATAAAACTAGACTTTTTCTAAAATAGTAAATAGCTAGTATTTATTTTATTATGTACAAAATTTTAGCTGGTCAAAATAACATGTTTTTCTTTTAATTAACAGTGATAAAAAAATATGTTACTTTAAACAGTAAATATGTAAACGAATTTAACGAGGGTGAGTTTTATAAACATAAATTAGTGGTTTTAATTGTAAACCTACTCACTGTTCGTTGAACTAGGAAGGCTATGATTTGTGTCTAGAGGAAATCACAATATTAGACTCTCTATTAAACTTGTACTGAAATTGATGTGTACAGTAATACTACCAAATACTTCTTCCGTTTCATTTGGATGTACACTTGTCTCCGACTAAGACCAGTGTAATTTCTGTTATCTGCTGTTATCAAATAAATGTAGAAATGATCGTCTCCAGAGATAATTCGTCGAGTATATTTCTACTTTCTTCAAGATTTTGTTTCTTTTTTTTTCTCAGCACTTTGTATCGAAACAGAAATGAGAAGGTGAATAAAATGTGTGTTGAAATAAACCTACATGTGATTATGATTCATGTCCTTTGTTTTACTGCCTTTCAGGTAATACACATACGTTACGTACTAATTACACTGATGGGGTAAAGATTATGAAGGTTGAATTATAGAGAAAGTGTACCCGAATTTGCTTGGAATTAGAGCGGAAAACCATTCAAATACAAAATCTCGGCGCACCCAACCGGGATTCGAACCCTGATCTCCCCACTATCGGCAGTCCAACCTATTGACGCCTTAGACCATTCGACCACCAAAACGGACCGGCTCGCTCTTATTATTATTATTATCATCAATGCGTCTTACTACCCGTTCGGGTTATACGCACTTACGCTAATGTGTAATGGTAGGGTGATTGTGAGATGAAATGGAGGACCTACAGTTTAACGTGGAATCCGAACCACGGTGGAGGCCTGGCATTCCACACATTCACAAGTTGTGATTAATACACGTCTTGTCAGAGGTGAAGGAAGGGTTTGGCAATCAGATAAATCTGTGCCGTGACCGAAGATTGAACCCCGGACCCCCAGCACAGAGGTCCGACACCTTACCCCTAGACCACCAGGTCACCTACCGGGTTCGCTCTTGAAGTGATGGTTAGTTGGTCTATAATCCGTTTGGAATCTTCTTACCAGGAGAGTTATCATGTGAGACATTAAAATTCACCCTCCTCGCAGTGTAAGACGTAGAAGTAACGAGAAGGAAAACATTCACAACAAATGGTAGCGAGACAGTTCATCATTTCTCACCGAGTTTATTAGAATGTGTAGCAAACGGTCGGTTCTAAGCTCTGCTATCAGTAAAATACCATTAAATGGGTTACTCTTCTAAAACATGTACACCAGAACCTCGTTAATCCGGACTGATTGGGACCCAAGCCGGATTAATCGTGAGAATACAGGGATATAATCATCATCATCATCATCCGACGTTTCCACCTCCGAGGGTCGTCCGGCACATCCTCTTCCATTACCGTCGATCTTTTCAAACTTCTCCCTCAGCCGCGCGTCTCCAGTCCACTCCTTTATCCTCCATGTCCTCCTCACTCTGTCCTCCATTCCCGTCACACGCCCTAACCACCACCACAACCTTTTACTCTTCAGCGTCCCTTCTATTGGTACAACCCTCAGTCTGATACAGTATTTTAAACTACAGTTGAATGGGTTTAGTCGACTGATGTTAAAGTAGCCCCATGGCTTCTTTGGTGCTGACTGACAGTTCACAGCTGACAGTTAGAAGTGACAGCTGCTAAACACATGTTTTTTTGCAGATCATATGGTTCGGCGTAGGGATACATAATTTGGTCTGGTAACTTTTCAGAGCTGTCAGCTGTCAGTCAGCACCAAAGAAGCCATGGGGCTACTGTATATGTGCTGTAGTTTACAGAGAAACATATTTATTATCAGATATCCCTGTTTCTTACAATTCTCTTTTTAACTCTGAGCTTGATATAGCCAATAAAATGTGTTCCATTTGAATTCATTTTTAACCCCGTTTTCCGTTCTGCTTGGATTATCCGGAATTTCGGGCTACTGGGGTTCGATCCAACGGGTTTTTACTGTATACAATGTTATTTATAGTGTCAATCTCTCCACAGATGTCTTTGGGAAAAAAAATTGTTAAAGCTATTTTAATTTGTTTTAAAGAGCTGTAACCAACCCTTAGTATTGGAGCTAGAACTAAGATAAATATTTTTCCTCGAGGTCTGACCGTATAACATATAAATATATAAAGTTTTTAACATCAAACAATTTCTGTTGTAACCCCAGGGAAAGACAGACAGAGAGAATTGTAAAACACTTTACATAGTTCGGAGATACATCAAGCAGACTTGTCTTGAGACAGAAAACTTTCATGGTTACAATACTGTCTCTCTATTATAAGGTAAAAAAGTTGTACCCGTAGTATACAAAACAAGGCTACGCTGACAATACCAATAAATCCCCCCTGCTCCCCCTCGTGAGTTTGTTGAGAGGGTGCTGTGCAACCCCCCGAGTAGCGGAACTGATTGAACAGCAGTTCCCCTCCTTCACCACCAGAGGCGCCAGCGAACTCACCTCTGGGACCAAAACCTGCGAGAACTTACAAAGTCATCACTTTACAAGACTTGGAATTACCATCTTAACAAGGCATGTTATTGTTCACTCTGGAAACTTTGAGAACTGGAGGTACCCGAGACAGAGTGGTAACAATGCTGCTGCCTCGTCAGGTAGCGCAGGTAGTAGAGGCAAGGCTTGGGAAAGATTAGGGATATGGCATACATACATACATACATACATACATACATACATACATACATACATACATACATACATACATACATACAGTAGCCCCATGGTTTCTTTGGTGCTGATTGACAGCTGACGGCTCTGAAAAGCTACCGGACCAAATTATGTATCCCTACGCCGAACCATATGATCTGCAAAAAACATGTGTTTAGCAGCTGTCACTTCTGACAGTCAAAATTTAGGTATATACCTAAATGTTGACTGTCAGAAGTCAGCTGTGAATTTCAGTCAGCACCAAAGAAGCCATGGGGCTACTGTACGTACATCCATACATCCTCACTAACTTTCTCCATACTTCCCTATCCTTGCATACTTCCTTCAACATCCATACACCGAGTCATACCTGCTCTTTTATTATTAAAACTATTAATGTTTCTCTTTTTACACATTCGTCTACCACATTTAACCACGTCTTACATGGCCTACCTCTTCCTTTTGATCCACACACTCTACCTTCATATATTTGCTTCTTTCACATGTACATATTTTATTCCCTCTCAAACCGCACCCATTCATCACAGACTCTGTCCAAACGAGTTTGCCAACATACATTTCTTAGATCTCATTCCAACACCATTCACCTTGCTCTTGTGTTTTTCCGGACAAACCCTACTCTTTACTGTAGGACTATTAAAATATTCTAAATCAAATATAAGCTCTGACCACTTCGGTGGCCGCATGGTCTAAGGCGCCACTCTTGCAATAAACTGGACTGTCGATAGCTGGGAGCTCGAGCTTCGATCCCAGTCGGACACTCCCTCTACACGGTAAAGGTTGCCACACTTCCTTTAATATGCGGTGTTTAACTTATATCGAGTATAAACTTAGGGCTGGTAATATTTATAGGTTACCAGTGAGGAATGTTCTTGAAGTAACGGGATGGATGGATAACTAGCGACTTTGTGAGATTGATCAAACTATCAATACGGATGTAAATATAATAAATTACTCGTGTAAGAAGAACCTCGACAGCAAAATACGTAAAGCAGACTATGATACGTTTAAGCCACATTTCCAATGTTCCAGTTTTTAACCCCCCCTATATCCTAAAAGGCAGCAAATAGTCTTTACTTTAAAGTTACACCGTAAACCTTTCAGGTTAAACGCAGGATACATAGACCCTGGTTTTTACAGGAGGTCCAATAGCAGCATTGATTGTGCTACTCTAGATATGTCTCTTATTTGATATAATTAATTATTAATTACATCTATAAATTATTTTTTTTAAACTCCACGGCTTCAGTCCGGAAGTGCGCTATACTAATAATACTTTCTAATGGATCAATGTATTATTTATTTATTACTTATTTGAGGTATTTAACGTGAACTTTCTAAACCGACTGATTATATCAGCACACGATAATTTCTATAAGCGAGAGCGAAAGGGCCCGCCAATTTAGCCATGAAAGGTATTTCCACATACCTTCCAGGGTTTTTTCACAAACCACAATCTACATGTTACCGACGGCTTTACTTCCCCTCCGAAGAAAGTTGTGCTACGGATTCTTATCGATCAATAGAAATCCGTCGACCCCTGCTGGGTTTGAACCCACGAACATCGGGTCAAACATCTATTAAACGGACAAAGAATGTAAATTTATTTGTAACATTTTTTTTTAAATAACGTTCCTCCTGTGAACATCAAACTGTAGATGGTTACGGTATGGTAGGGAAAATTAGACGTAACGTAATACTCGTCAAATTAATTTATAATTAGAAAGATCCTGCCATTTATGTAAGTGTGCTCCAACTTAACCTAATAAATTGTAAACAGTATGTAGGCCTGATCAGACTATATAGATTTAAATAGTTTCGTTAGATTTAAGCAACACTACTAGTAAATTAAGTTTGATTATATTGTAAATTTGTGAAGTATCGAGAAATAAAGTGAAAGAAAGAAAAGGAACTTTAACCTGATACATGAGCTTAATGTTCGGAGGAATATGTTCATCATAATGTTCTGGACAGATGCGTCAGAACGTTGAGTATAGTATTCGACAACATTATGAAGGAAGGGATGTGTTGAAATGTCTCAGACAGCGGCTGCTTTGGGGGGGATCCCTCCATGATTTACGTGCAACGGAGTTTCTCTATCGCACTTGGGGGGAAGAGTCCCTGGCCATGACTTACTCAGCTATCAGGGAGTTGTGTAGGTGGGGGGGGAGAAGGTCCGGTCGACAGAAAGACGGGCAGGATTCAATTAGAGAGGATGATAGATCTGGCGTGTGTTATTCTTATGGAGGAATCCCGCAGCTGACACCAGTGTTACTATCGCTCGTCAGCGCAGGTTGCCTATCTCTCTCTCTCTGCACCCACTTAATAATACCATCGAGGGGAAGGAACGAAAATAACATTCTACCTAACTCGGACTTACAGATTTGTCAGGAGAAAATACTACGGGGGAGGGGGGAAAGAATGACAAATGGAAAGAAGAAAAAAAGTCCCGATGTAATTCACTGCAAAGTGGAATAAATATTTTTGTAGGGACACACGATAAATTATCGAAAAAGAAAAAGTTTATCCTATCTTTTGAATAACACCATTGAGATGTTTTTAAATTCCAACAAGGAACTGTTACTATGACAAGTATTAGTTGATCTTAAGTAACATTTTTAAGACAGTTTAATATATTTTCGACCTAACTACTTTTTTGAGAAAATTTCCAATGAAATTAGATTTATAGTCTGACTAATATTGAAATTATAATAATCAAGAACAGATTAATAAATGTTGTATATAAATGTCCATCTGATGTCAACGGAACCAAGCATAGTTAATAATCGACACATCACAAAATTTCTCATACCTTTAACTATATTATACTTATAATAACTGTTAAGGTGTATGAAACTAATTAATAGGCATTGTTATATAAACATAATGGGGAAAAAAGAACATCGCATTTCTCCAAAGAGCATACATGAAATAATATACATTTCTAAAAAAATAGTAAATAAAATTTCCTGGGCACTTTCAATACCCCATTTCCTAAAATACTATTTAAAATAAAAATATCTCTATAAAACTAAGAAAATATTGATTGTATTAGATATTGTTTCAAATAAAATTTGTCTATTTTTAATAATCCTACAACTTTTCTATGAAAGATTATTTCGTATCTCAATTTCTCAAATAGTAACGGAGATATGGGCAGAATTGGGAATTTTGAGAATTCGTTAAGTACCCTCAAAGCTATTGCCATGGGAAAATGACATGAACCATTTTGTTTGTAGTTACAAACGGTGCCTGGATACGAGTTTCAATCAAAATCATTTGGAGAAGATTTTGAAAAAATCGAATTGTTTCTCTTTTCAACCTTAAGTAAACTACCACCCTTAATTCTGAGGTAAGATTGCTAATTGAATAGGGAACCCTATAAAAAAAACTTAAATAGAGCCTGGCACAGACAGATGGATGGACAGACAAGTGGACTCGTGAAAACTACTTTTTTGGATTCAGGAGCTCATGAAACCTCTACATTCATCAAATCTCTAATTATCTATATTTTGTTTGTAGATCAAAATAATTCCTCCCCCGAAGTAAAACGAACTGTGTTGTAATGCCCCGCATTCCCTTTCTAGTAGCCATAGGGTGTTTGTAGGCGAAGGGCGAAAGGGAGTATAAAGAGATAAGTAGTTCCCTAAATGACACAGACCAGAAAGGTATTTTAAGGCGTGTGGCCTGACAACGACTGATAATAATTTCTCGCTGACCGAGTGACCAAACTAGAGTTAATCCAAAAACAACGAACATGATAATAGAACTATGGAAACATATAAACGTTGGATTGTTGTTTGCGTTTTGAGTCGGACTCTCCACGAGCTATCCTCGATGTAATTGAGCCGGTTAATTAGACGACATACCATACTAGCACCTCTCATTAGCCGGGGAACATCATAAAGCCTGTTTTTACGACTCCATTACAACGCAGATATGAATAGGAATTTTTAATTAATTTTCCGTCAATTCTAAAGGACAAAACAATGTTTGACATTTCTTTCAAATCGGAGGGTTTTTAATTTAATTGGTGAAAAAAAATTATCTCTTTTATTTAAATACCAATAGAACGAATACAACACCTCCTTTGTCCCGTCATTGCCCATATGGGGGGAATTTCATATCCGTGAGTGGTGAAGTCGAAACCATTTTATGTCGAAACCAAATGTCAATAATGAATGAGCCAGTGTTGCCAAGTGTGGGCCAGTGCTGCCAAGTGTCCACTTGGGAGAACATTCCAGGTGCTCGATATTACATTCTGGTGGTGGCGTGACCTCTCGGGGCCTTGGTCAGTCACAGGGATATAGACTTACAAACTAACTTAACCTTGGCCAGAAAGGCACTGCAGTAACGATATATTGGGTATTTGTTTAATAAAAGGGTTTAAAGAAAGAAGTTTCTTAACAGGGTAAACAAAACATTAAAAAACCTTCAAATAAAATATAACAAATTTTAGCACCATGTCTTACTACCCGTTCGGATTATACTTCAAGAAAGGTTGAATTTAGAAGAAGTATACCCGCATTTACATAGAGAGTAGTAAACCAATACACCCGACCGGAATCGAACCACCATTTCCCCTTCATCGGCAATCCAGTCCATTGCGATAACGTCACCTTAGACCATGCGCCCACCGCAGCGGGTAGAATAACCACGTTAATCAAGCAAAATATTGGTTATTTCCACTGATACTGGTTTGTGATTGGATATTTTGTTATATTTTCCAGGGGATGTTTCTAAGAAATATAACAGTTACTTTCACTTAACAATTTCAACCCCCTCCCGTTTTTCTGTGTCATAATTAGTATGTGGTCTAATTGATATTTAATTAGTTTACTGGTTATATAGAAACATTTTCGTAATAATGGCGGCTATAGAAAAACTACTAGACTTACTTTCATGTATTCATACGTCAAGCCATGTAATCTGCAGCCGACACACTCGATTGATATCAATACATATAGTCCATCGTGTTAGCATGTCTGTCTACTGGCTTTAGGGTCCCGGGTTATATTCCCGGTGTGGTCAATAAATTCATCAATAGTGAAATGTGGTTTATCCTTTCACAGTGATGAATTAACGGCCTGGGGTTGGGTGTTGTGTTTGACCTGGTCTCGAGTTAGGGCAGAGTGTGTGTGGATCAAAAGGAAGGGGTAGACCATGTAAGACGTGGATAAATGTTGTATACGAATGTGTGAAAAAGAGAAACACTAAGAGTTTTAATAATAAAAGAGCATGCATTACTCGGTGTATGGATATTGTTGAAGAGAAGGGAGTATGCAAGGATAGGGAAGTGTGGAGAAAGTTAGTGAGGATGTATGGATGTTGTTGAAGAGAAGGGAGTATGCAAGGATAGGGAAGTGTGGAGAAAGTTAGTGAGGATGTATGGATGTTGTTGAAGAGAAGGATGTATGTATATATATGTATATATATATGTATGTATATGTATGTATATATATGTATGTATATATATGTATGTATATACATATGTATGTATATATATGTATATATATATGTATGTATATACATATGTATGTATATATATGTATATATATATATATGTATGTATATACATATGTATGTATATATATGTATATATATATATATATATGTATGTATATATATGTATGTATATATATATGTATGTATATATATATGTATATATATATGTATGTATATATGTATATATGTATATATATGTATATATGTATGTATATATGTATATATATATGTATGTATATATGTATGTATATATGTATGTATATATATGTATGTATATATGTATGTATATATGTATGTATATATGTATGTATGTATGTATATATATATGTATGTATGTATGTATATATGTATGTATATATGTATGTATATATGTATGTATATATGTATGTATATATGTATGTATATATGTATATACGTATGTATGTATGTATATATGTATGTATGTATATATATATGTATGTATGTATGTATGTATGTGTGTGTGTGTGTATGTATGTATGTATGTATGTATGTATGTATGTATGTATGTATGTATAATAACTCATATTATATATAAGTACCTAAAAACTAACAATACCAATACAGTAAAATGCTATCTTGTATTTTAAAACTGGTCCCTCCCATGTTTTCTGCGCCTGTTTGTAGGCAACGCCGTGTTGAAGCCACATTGTCCCACTTATCATCTGAAAACACATTTCAGTGACAATCGAGCTGGTCGCAGCAATGTATTGTATCTCCCTGATGCGTAGCTCAGTGGTACGGGGAGACGAGAGGTGGTTTTAAACACAGTCCACGTGACCCAGGCCGTAAAAAAGTCGCGCTTCGACGGGGAAACAAACCCGGTACCTAAATATGACTAGGATGTCTTACATGCTTCCAAGAGGTCGATGGAACCTAAAACATGAAAAAAAAAACTGACGGCTATGTATGCATTAATATGTTTTAAGTAACTTAACCGGTATTCACCTGGAGAGAGGATATGGAAACGCTACTTATTGCACAGAAAACCTGTCACTGGTTCACTATTAACTCACGTGATTTCTCAGAAGTGTAAAAGTAACCTCACCAGGATTCGAACTAGAAGCATCTATTGTATTTCCCGGCACCCTTGGTATGACGCAATCTTACGTCCGGGCGTTATTAGCTAAGGAGGTCCTCGGTAAGAGACTTGCCTTAAATAGGAACAAGTCGTAGCCCTGTCGAAACTAGATCTCTTGTTGATCTCTTGTCCTAGTCACAACTTGCTCTCTTGTCCTAGTCACAACTTGCTCTCTTGTCCTAGTCATCCTGTTCTCTTGTCCTAGTCACAACTTGTTCTCTTGTCCTAGTCACAACTTGCTCTCTTGTCCTAGTCACAACTTGCTCTCTTGTCCTAGTCACAACTTGTGTATCATACACATATTGCTGCTTCAATATTCAACTTTTTTTAAAGCTGGTGTGATAATACTGCATACAAATCTTTTGGGTTAAATAAAAGAAAGTTAAAATATGTTTGGTAGAATTCCAAAAATTGTTGTTGAAATAATTTGTAATTTTCTAAAATTGCGGCTTACTCTTTGAACAGGTGTATTAATCTTTAATAAATCAGTTGAACAGAACGCCAGAAAACAAATTCGAGAGGAATTGCTTCAAGTTTTAGAATTTAGTTTTTATTTTGTGATTAGAAATGCGCTATAAAAGCACTAAATTAGCACTATCTCAAAGCAGAATGTTTTTTTGGTCCAACACTTGTGGACATTTGTAAAAAGTACCCATTTTCTCGCGGCCCCCTGAGGACCATCACAAAACTCTATCTCTACAAGAGACGTAAAACAAAGTAGAACTGAACAATGTTGGAACTTTTATGTACAAAGTTTGTTGTGTGGGCTGGGAAGGGGAGGAGGGAATAAAACTTGTCATAACAATAATACTTTGTCGGAATCTACAACACTGAAGGGATGGTTGGTTTCAATATTATGTGTTACAGTACTATTTTCAGGCAGGACCAGTCTAAACTAGTATTAGCTGGTGTGAACATAACAGACTAGTTTGAACTAGTACAGACTGGTGTGAGCTAGCACACACTGGTTTGAACTAGTACAGACTGGTTTGATCTATCACAGACTGGTTTGAACTATCACAGACTGGTGTGAGCTAGCACACACTGGTTTGAGCTAGTACAGACTGGTTTGAGCTAGCACACACTGGTTTGAACCGACACAATCTGGTTTGAGCTATCACAGACTGGTTTGAGCTATCACAGACTGGTTTGAACTACCACAGTCTGGTTTGAACTACCACAGTCTGGTTTGAACTACCACAGTCTGGTTTGAACTACCACAGACTGGTTTGAACTATCACAGTCTGGTTTGAACTATCACAGTCTGGTTTGAACTACCACAGTCTGGTTTGAACTACCACAGTCTGGTTTGAACTACCACAGTCTGGTTTGAACAACTACAGTCTGGTTTGAACTACCACAGTCTGGTTTGAACTACCACAGTCTGGTTTGAACTACTACAGTCTGGTTTGAACTACTACAGTCTGGTTTGAACTACTACAGTCTGGTTTGAACTAGCACAGACTTGTTTGAACTAGAACAAACCAGTTTGAACCATCACATACTGCTCTGGATCATCCAGAAGTTTTTCACGTGGACCCCTGTCTGTTGTGAATACTGACAAAGCAGCGCTCAAGCGGCCGGACAACAGACTGATTCGCTTATCACAACGATCTCGATCATTAAGAGAGGGGGGGATCAAGGGGTATGGGGGTAGGGTTCAAAAATTAAACAAAACCATTTTAAAATGTCAACCGCACGCGGCTGGTTTTAATTACTGCGGTAATAGAGGTCCAGAGAGGAGTGTGTGACGTCACTCAGCCAATCAAGCGGCGACACCGAGGCTGACCCCTGCCAGGGTCGAGAGCAGGGGGAGCTCTATCTCTTGTACAGCGCGCGTGGTCGGAATTATTGTATTTATCTGACTTTTACTGAATGTTCGGTAAAGAGAGAAAGGGTTGACTGATGGATTTCTGGAGGGAGAAGGGGGCAAGCTTTATTTTAAAANTTGTATTTATCTGACTTTTACTGAATGTTCGGTAAAGAGAGAAAGGGTTGACTGATGGATTTCTGGAGGGAGAAGGGGGCAAGCTTTATTTTAAAAAGAATGTTGAGGGAGGGGGGGTGAAGGGCTGTGATGGGATGATATCTCAGGGTGATTTAACTTGGAGGGTGGTGGCGTCATTTTCTAAACGAAGGGGTGCAGATAATGTACAGTCGAGGCATATTAGTGACGTAATGTTTTAAAGTACTTGCCCGGGCTGTATCCTATTTTGGGGTGGAGGGCTGATGATTTCATTAAATCCCTTCTGTCGGGGGTGTTACCCATTAGTCGTAGTAGGAGTAGGATTATTAGAGAAAGGATATTTTACAAAATACAAACATATAATTTTCAGGTCAATATAGACAACTTTAACTATATTATTATTGTGGATTAAAGAGCCAAGCTATTGTAGTTGTTAAATATCATATTATTTAGATTAAAAATTGACACACGGACACGGAAAGTGAACCCAGGACCTTCATCTCAGTACTCCAATACTCTAACCACTGAGCTATCCAGGAGTCCTCCTGAGTGGAAGATGGCCGCGTTATCTGATTTCTATGGACGTCTGATTGTACTAATTATTTTATTACACGCACTAATCAATTAGTAAACATCCTCACGTTAGGACTTGAAGGGGTAGGGTTTGGTCTACTGCTATATTAAGTTAGTCTGTAAGTCATGTACTGGTTTGCGTTAGTAACACTTAAATTATTATTTTCATGTTGCTGTTTTAAAAACGCCGACCAGCCATTTATTGCCAACATTCGTGATTACTTTAAATGTAAAGCGATAGTTATATATACATACTAGCGGACCCGACAGACGTTGTCCTGCCCGAACGTTGGCTTTTAGTTTGGGTGGCATAACTGATTTCGATAGTAAAACAAATACTAGGTGATCATCACAATTACAAATTCACAATGAACTCCAATTAATGAGTAACACAAATATTACAAATTCAGTGTTTGTCAAAACAACATACAAAATAAAACGTATTTTCATTTTTGGCATTTCGCCCACAACGCCACAAATATCATCTGTATCGAAAAACAAACATAACTATGAATTATTCTCAGAAGTTCAATTATTCATGAACTTTTCAGAAGGTTTTAACGGCCAATTATTGATTTTTTTAACGGTCAATTATTAATATTATATTCATTATTATAAATATTGGGTGGTGGTGGTGGGGAGGGGGGATGAAATTTTGAGGTTACATATTCTGATATGCAAAAAATATTCAAAAAACCTAAAATATTAAAAAAATTCCTAAAACCCGATTGCAGTGCCACCTACCGGGTCCAATTGTGAATCTAAACCATCCACGGACCCACTCAAACACACACAAAAAATATTCATCAAAATCGGTCCAGCCGTTTAAGAGGAGTTCAGTGACATACACACGTACAGAAGAATTATATATATATATATATATATAAATTACCATTAAAATGGCAGATAGTACAGTACCGTACCAAGAGAATAACCTCACAATTTATCGGAGGTCTCTCAGAGGCGTTGAAAGAGTTACAAGAAGAGACGGGTGAAGGAACGAAAAGAATTAGGGATAGCCTGAGGGTTGTACCAATAGAAGAGACGAAGGTTGTGGTGGTTAGGGCGTGTGACGGGAATTGAGGACAGAGTAAGGAGGACATGGAGGATAAAGGAGGGGACTGGAGAAGCTTGGATCGGGAGAGGCTGTACCAGACGACCAGTGATGATGATGATGATGATGATGATAAAGCAGCTGATGAAGGAATGTTCCCTGAATAACTATATAAAACAGGTGTTTTCATTAATGATGGAAATCAAATTTGGGAAACCCTGACTGAGGGCTGAGCTTGCAGGAGTTACCGAGAGACATTCATCAGTGGTTACATGGTGTAAGGCATAAGTCTCGTGTTATACCGGGCTACCAATGACGAGGATGTCGGGTATAATGAGGGTGGGGGGTTGTTCCTAAATGGTTTCCCACTTCACCTCAACGCGAATGCGGGTACATTTCCTCTAAAAGTCTACCTTACTCATGTGGATATCCCGGACGGGTAGTAAGACACGGTTCACCAAATATTACCAACGATAGTGGAACCAAATAGAGGACATAGGTTATCACTCATCTAAGTTGGGCGGAGGTGCCGCCGCTGTTTAACGGCACCAAGGTGACACCCTGAGGACATACAAGTGGGAAAAGGAGGGTTTGTAAGGCTGAGAGCACTCTTCAGCTGAGATGTGTCAGGAGGAATTCAACAGGAGCCGTGTCAGGAGGAATTCAACAGGAGCCGTGTCAGGAGGAATTCAACAGGAGCCGTGTCAGGAGGAATTCAACAGGAGGTGTGTCAGGAAGAATTCAATTGATTTCTAGATCAGGACAGTCAAAACATAATATATTAGGGCTCATCGTCAGTCTGAACATTTCTCTTTGGATCCCAAGTTGAAATACGTCAATATTTTCTCTTTGGATCCCAAGTTGAAATACGTCAATATTTTCTCTTTGGATCCCAAGTTGAAATACGTCAATATTTTCTCTTTGGATCCCAAGTTGAAATACGTCAATATTTTCTCCTTGGTTTTGAAGTTGATATTTTTCTTTGGTCATAAATCAGGACAGAAACCATATTTCAAAATATTAACCGCTGTTCACATGTTTTAAGACGTCAGTCCCGCGATGGATATCAAAAGCACGCCTTGAGCCACTAAGAGCTACACTTTCTCAAACAGATCTCCCTCCACACACACAAGACGCTCGTCCTGGGCTCGTCCATGGCACATTTTGTTTAAATTGGTCAACGTATCGGGCAGACATCGCGGAACGGCCGAGTTAACACGAGACCTCGTTCCTCTTGGTCAAATTAATTCTCCCGAATCATCGAACGTTGTTGAGCGCATTTTGAAATTTAGAGAATACTTTGCGTGAAAACGATATCAAGTTCACCGTCATAAAAAAACAAACTACGATTGAAAGCTAAATAAATAAAGATAATATTATGTTAGTTGTTGATCCCAACCTGAGGTAAGAACCACCATATTGAGGTGCTAGTCAGGTTAAATGAGATCGTTACTATAAAAAAATGAAAGAGCAAACTTCCCTGAATCAGAATGGGTCCCCTCCTCCCTGGCGCGGTGGTGCAATCTCTAGGAACGCCATCAAACTACTTTTGGCCGTGCCACGGAAGAAGCGAACCGCCTCGTCTCGGTTATGTGCTTGTACCTTCCTAATGAAAGCCATCTCCTCAGGGGTTCAGGAAGAGGAGGGGGAATAGAGGGACGTGGCGAGATACACAAACAAAGGCATCTCTCGCTCTCTCTCTCTCTCTCTCTCTTGCTTACGTGCCATTTTTCGTTGAGCTGCTCCTCTCTCGCGAGGGAATGTTAAATATTTATCCAAGAGCCTCAAGTTGGCCCAATAACCTCAGATACTGGCGGGACATTCTGGTCGCTAGAACAATAGACCTCAAATACTGGCGGGACATTCTGGTCGCTAGAACAATAGACCTGAGATATACTGGTGGGACAGTCTGTTAACTAGAACAATAGACCTAGATACTTACATCTAACGTGCTTAGACCACTACGCCGGCTCATCGGCGAAGTCAAGCACCCCTGACATCCAGGTCCAGGACAGTTTCTAGGTCGGTACCTGTATCGACAGCTTCAAACTCCTCACCCACGAAGGGTGGGGTGAAACACTTCAGGCCAGATACCTGGGGAGGCGAGAAGTCCTCCCCCCCTACCCTAGGCCCGAAGACCCAAAACCCCAGGAGCCCAGGCCCGAAGGCCCAGAACCCCACCGGTCTGCCAACGCCATCCCTTGTCGGCGATTAAACTCACTGCCCCACAGAGTCCAACCCATCTCTGGGCTCTCGGCCCAGCCCTGTGTACTACTTATAACGGAAGTAGTCTAACGGAGGCATACCAGTCCGCAGGGCCACCCCGAGCTCCTGTAGGTGACCGGTGCAAGCACCAGCGACCCCTGGCACGGTGAATAGATCTAGAACTGGCGGGACAGTCTGGTCACTAGAACAATAGACCTGAGAGATACTGGCGGGACAGTCTTAACTATAACAATATACCTGAGAGATACTTGCGGGACAGTCTGTTAACTCTACAAATAGATTTTATGACTGTGATTTTCTTCAATGTTTATATACTTGGAGAGAACAGTCTAAAAGGGACTTAAACCAGTCTTAGTTAAGTATGTAAAGTGCATGAAGGAAGCATTAGATTGGAGAGAGTACGAGAAATCTCCCTATAGTACTTCATCCTCATAAACACCGGGCGAGTGAGGTTCACCCTCTGTTAAGTTGAAAGCGCCGTTAACGTCCCACTAATCGAAGGTTAATAAATCCCGCGTGTGAGGGGGGGGTGCTATCGTGTTAGCCTACCTGCCAGGGGTGGCCGCCACTCAACACCTCCCTCCCACAGGGGGTAGTTATCATAGGTAACAACTGGTACCAGGGGTTGATGGCTGAGAGCTCTTAAAATAGGACAGCAAATGTACCCTAGAGTTAAGGGGGTGAATTCAAACTTACTTACAGGAGGGCCAAATTAAGACGGGGGGAAATGTTTGGCGGGCCAAAAACTTTTATTCTTTAAGTTTTCTTCAAAATTCCTTTAGAAAAAATAGTAAACACACATAATATACTTACATGAGTAAGTTTAAATATATTGGGAATGTTTGTTTTAAGCTCAACCAGAGGATTCATGTGACAGACCGCGAGGAGGATATTTTCAAGAGAGAAGACAGATGCTCATCAGGAGCTCAGTTTCTAAGATCGCTCCTCCTAACTCTCATGAGATAGAAACACTTGTTCGTATTAATATTATAGGATACAAACAGTTCCTGTGACTAGTCTCTACCAAGAAAACAAACAAAGTATGGATATTTCATATTTTGGTACTAAATGTGATCAACATTAAGAATTAATAGCCAGAGCTATTATTTATGCTTATAGTGGGAATTTACTCCATCTAGATATCATATTCTGAAAATTGAAAAATGACACCTGGACACGGGAATCGACAAGGTCCCGGGTTCGATTCCCGTGTCGAGGTGTCATTTTTCAATTTTCAGAATATAATCAACATTCTTTAATTCATTATTACTACTAAACATCCTGCGACACACTTCAGTGGCCGCATAGTCTAAGGCGCTACTATCGCAGTAGACTAGACCGTCGATGACGGGGAGATAAAGGCTCGAATCTAGGTCGGATTTACTGAGGGTGGTATTATTTTCAGAATAGTTTGCCACACAGATGCGGGTACACTTTATATCAATATAACCTTCTTCATCCCTAAAACCCTCAACGTAATCGGCACGTGAGCTTATATCCGAACGGGTAGTAAGACGGGGTGCTTATAAACCTTCCTGCGGACCACACCTAGAGAAACACTGCCGGAGATGGTGTATTGGGGAGGATATAATGTAGGATTTAGAGGAAGTGTACCCGCATTTGCGTGAAGGATGAGCAGGAAACCATCTCAGGGAAAATCCGCCCTTATTACGCCCGACTGGGATTCGAACCCCAATCTTCCAGTATCGGCAGCCCAGTCTCTTGCGAGACTGACGTGTCAAACCGCATGACCACATAGGCGGGTTGTTCGAGAACAACTGAAGATCTAGTGCTCTAGATTGACAGACAGACAGAGGTAGATGTTCTTCGCCCCCTTAAACCACTCACAGGCCCAATAGCACTGCTAATGACCGCGGCCACATCAATTACTTTACACCAGCAACATTCCAGTGGCGTCTGCCGACCAATCGCACGGGAGGGGATGTGTGTGTCAGATCGTATCGCTTGATTAAAGGCCGAGGCATTAATCCCCCTAACCACTGAGCTAATTCTCGCGGAACATACGTCATGTTTAGAGTATAAATATTTGTTTGGCTAATTAACAGATACACTGGGAGGGAAGGGGGATGACATGAGTACTTCGGTCACAGGCGGAGTGATACACATCTGGGGGCTGGTTCGGACACAATCCTACAAACATTCTCAAGTGATAAACCACAACAAGAAAAATAAATATACCTCGTTATTTACCAGGTAAAACAATCTACAGTTACTTATTTTGAACAAACTTGCGAGAAACATTTTTTTAGTAATTTAAAAATCACTAATTAGTAAAATACCATTAAACTAATTTTTACCCCAAAAAAAATTATAGATCCTACAAGTTACAGTGTTTTGTTACCACCCGTCCGGGCTATACGCCTATGTACTAATTACACTAATTTGTAGTAAGGTTGAATTGAAAGTAAGTGTACCCACATTTGCATCGAGGGAGAGTGGAAAAACATTTAGGAAAACCCTATCAGTACACCTAACCGGGATCAAACCCCGATCTTCCCACCTTCGGTAGTCTAGTATATTGCGATAGTAGCGCCTTATACCATGCGGCCCCCAATGCAGATAATATATAGCGTTCTTTGTGGATTCAAACACTCCCTATATATATTTTTTAAACAAAATTCGACAGCGCAACTATCGAAAAATTTGTAAGTCAAAAATATCATAAATCAGTAGACTACCCTTAAAAAAAGGGCTAGGCTCAAAATAAAGAAAGAACATCGAGGTAATATCTAGATATCAAGTTAGAACAAAATACATCGAACCATTTCATATCTATGTCCAAGAACACAGACAGACAAACAGACTGAATAATTGTAAAATCAATAAAACCTCAAGATCTATCATAGCACTCAAGGTCGAAACTTTCAAGATTACAACACTTTAATTAGGTTGAGTCCACTGCGAAGGAATGAAAACTTCTTTGATAGACAAAGTTGGCACCACTGCAGCCGACTTCCTGTTTAGTCCAATACTTCCTGAAGAAGATGCCATGTGGCATTGAAATGTTTGTAAACATGTTTGATACGTATCCTCTAACCAACGACCATGTAGGATTTGTTCCAGTGATGAAGATGAGACTAGTTTATAATGTATTTTCGGTAGAACAGCGAGCTTTCCTCTTTACCTTGAGATAAGAAGTTCCCTCTAACAAATACAGTCATTGTTTGATATTTGAGAGCTAACAGCGAGCTTTCCTCTTTACCTTGAGATAAGAAGTTTCC